>VXAL01006024.1:3892-37800 GCA_013399475.1 Chauna torquata | reverse complement strand
TATACTTTGTTGTATTCAGAATCCTACCTTTAGTTTTCAGATTATTTGTTCTATGTAGACTGTTTTCTGTGGTCTCAGACTAAAGAATGTCAGGCATTGATGACAGTAGGAGGCAGAAAAACTGTTTCCTTCAGTCTCCTGTATAATCTAGCTGCACCATAAAAGAAAAAGCCGATGAAATTCTGATTTTGTTGAGGAAAGAGCAAAGCCTGTTATTTGATCCAACTTCATGTGACACAGGAACGTGCGTGCTGCACAGCTATGGGAAGTGGAGGGTCTAAACTCACCTAAGCCTTTCAGTCCCCTGACTCCTAAATGTTTGTGTCAGTCATCATGAAAAGGAAAACTACATTAGTGGGCTGGCAATCACTTTTTACTGAAGAGTCAGCCCTGGGAACAAGTAACCTACCCTGTGCCAGCAGCATATCACCTCTTCCCTGGACTAACCACAGAGAATTAGGTGACTCACTGGTTTTCTCCTGATTGTCCTTTTGAAATACCACACCAATACTTTGCTCTTTATTCATCCAGGACAAAAGAAAAACCCACCAACTTGCATGTGCAGAGTTAGTTAATTATTTAAAATTGGATTTTGGAGCCACCTAGGAAAACGTGGTCATTAACGCAAACTGAAGAGCACCAGACTTGTTCTTGAAAGCTGCTGGTTCTTAAACACTGATCTGCAAAGTATTATCTCCAACAAATAGATGGTGTTTCAGAACACAGAGTTTAGAGCTGCACGAAAGAGTTTGAACCTAAAGCAATATAGTTTTTGTTTAATAAGTTAGAAAGGTAGGAGATACTGCATTCAGCTGCCCTTGTGGTTGATTCAGCCTCAGCAGTTACTTTGTTATTAATTTCATCAACCATTTGTTGCTTTATAGACTAGGAAGACAAACATGATTATCATGTAACTCTGTATGTGATTATGATTTATATTTCTGATTATTTATGAAATGATGTCTCTCTTGCTCTTATTTAATTTATTTATTTAAAACTAATGATGATGGAAGACGATACCTCTTATGAAGGTGTGCAGTAAATCATCCATGGTCAAATTCTCTGTAAGAAGTGCCTAAAATCCTATGGTAAAGAGGCCTGAAACAGTAATAATACACTGCAGTCAGGATATTCCATGTATGCATAAGCACAGCAGTCATACAGAAATGGTCCATTTGGCCTATGGGATGACAGTATTGAATTCACCTATTTCCTGTTCCACATTGAGATACTTGTTTTGGACAAGTTGGCCCGGGTGATTGTAAACGATGTCTTGGATTTTATGAGGTCAAGATGTATTCCCTTCCCTGCACACCCGGCAAGATTGATGTGCAGTTGTGAATGGACCGGAAAGAACAGGACTTTACCCAGTGTAGGTGGAAGGCTGTAATTTAGAGTCTTTGCGTTGTCTTGGCTTCCTGCCCTTTGTCAGCTGCTACATTAGCTTAAAAACTGTCAGCACAAAGATATCAGTGAAAACCCATAAAGGTGTCCTAAAGCACATACATTGCAGTTTGCACAGGCTCAGCAGCTTCTTCTTGCTTCCATCTTCTGCCTTCTCTCTGCTCGAAGACACACAGTGGTGGTCGGCTGCACGTACTTTACAGTGGGGGAGATTCCAGAGCTTTGGTTTTGCCGTCATTGTCTCTCCGTGGTGTGCTCTTGTCTTCATGGCAGCTGTTTATATAGTCTCGGTGTCTTTTTCTTTTCTCTTTGCTTTGTCCGCATGCCTTGTGCTTTGCTATGGCCGTGAGTATGTAGGGTATTGAAGAGGTAGGTTGTGTGTTGCATGCAATGCATATGTGTGTTTTGTACTTTAAAGGAGAGACTTCTGCCTCCTCCTCCTTGGTACTAACATGCTTGCCTTTCCATACTTGCCTTTTCATTTCTCCTGAAGAACACTTGCATTTTTCCAGTTGTTCAGATTCACTGACAAACAGTGGAATTAAATGTACTAGGATATTTCATTGCCAGATAGCTTGGGCTTTTATTCATCATCTCCATACCATATCAAAATAAGCTGTTCTGTTAAAGAAGTATTCATTGCTTTCATTCATTTTATGTTTAACCTTTTTACATGACATCTGATGATGCATAAATTGAGAAAACTTATTTTAACAGATCTTAACTGAGCCCCAGTACTTTAACTTAACACAGTTAATCTGTGAAATTTTTTATGTCTGAAAATGTTCCATTGGAATAAACTATTAAAAGCCCATGTATTGTCTTTAAAAATAAACAAAATGAAAAAAATAAAATGTACGTTCTTTAAAAAGAGTAAATTATGACTGTGTCCTACTGTTGCATAGTTAATGCTGCATGTCAGAGAGAAGTCCTACTTACTACAGGAATTAACTATTTTTGTTTTGTATACGTTTCGTAATGTATTTCCTGAAATGTTATGGCATTTCTCACTAAAGGTGTAGAACTGCAAGTAAATCCACTTGTTGCATTTATATGTTTTAAAACAATATTTTATTTAAGTATTTTTGCTAAGTTTTACATTTTTCTCAAATAACTACTAAGTAAGTTCTTAAGAAGTGGGATTTTCTTTCTCTTTTATATTGTATCTAAAGCAAAAATGTAAACTCCATTCCCGACAGTATCGATAGGATACTTTTATTAGTACTATCTGTTATATCTACATTTGTGCTATTTGTATTTACATTCAAGCTTCATCTGGAGTTGTGTTTGCTAAATGATTAACAAGTAAAATTTCTTATGCTACAACATTTCACAATTAAAATCTTAGTCAAACCTGTACTCTCTAAATGTTCACCTAAATAAGGACTCCAGTGACATGTTTTTAAAATACTTTAAAATTTAGCTAAACTTCTGACCAGTACAGCTTACTATGGTAGACCAGTGGAATTGGGTTTCAGAAGCAATTGTGCAGCCTGTAGCTTGGCATCAGTGTGCAGAAGCTTGTTCTCTAAAAGATGGTGGAAATTTCAATTTCTGATTAAATCGATGTCATGTGGTCAAGAGTAATGTGGCAATTATCAATTCTCACTTTGAGAGAAGGAAAGCATTTACAGTTTTCCTGAAACATACTAAAGATTATTATGGGGAGAATTATTTTAACATTTAAAAGCAGAGCGATTTCAGCACGGCCAAAATATATATTTCTATAAAAAATATTTTTTCTGATACAGTAGAATAGTAACGATAAAGGTACTCAGGTGATGTCTTCATCAGACTGAAATGTCACTGACTGTTAGAGGGGTTTAGCAGCGTTATGAGTGCAGCTTTTGCAGTCTCTCTCTTTTTATATATAAAATGGATAGGAAAAAAAGAACAAGAATGTGAGGCTTTTTCAGTTTTTGTTTACCTTTTTACTTTTAAAACATGGTGTTTTTCACAGGTCTTTTTCACCTAACTTTTTTAACACCTACTTTCCATTTTTGTGTGTCTATGCAAACACCCTCAGAAGGCAGGGAGGAACACCTTCGCCTGTCTCAGATGCTCAAGTTGTCGCACAAATTGCATTCTTTCTGTTGAATCTTGCCAACACTGAAATTCCATTTTTCTTGCTCTGGGACTTCTCTTTAGAGTCCTCTTGCAGGCTCCTGTCCAGAATATTTACACTTAAAAAAATTCCCTGGAATGAAACAGAGCCTCTGCTCTGGGAATGGGAAGCTTATTGCATTGGAAAGTAAACAAGTTGGGTGTCTAGAGGGTGGCAGCTGGAGGGGGTAGTAGACCTGACAATGGTGGGGAGAAAGTCTGGTGTGACATTTGGGTTGGAGAAGGGCCACAGAAAAGAACGGGGGCCCAGATGAATCTGAAAGGAGTGGAAGGGCAGTCACAGAGATGTGTGATACCAATGGGAAAGGAAAAGGAAGCTGGAGGGGAGGGGNTTTTTTTTTTTTTTTGGTGGTGAATGAGCTTCAGACACCCCTTAACACTCATTCTGGGAACCTACTGAGATTTTTTTGTAATAATGTCTCCTTTTGTAAATATGCATCCTGACAGAGCAGGTGTGGCTCTCTGCCATTACAGTGTGGTCGTGGGTTTCCTGTCATTAAGCCATTGTACCAGGCTCCTAACCCTGTCTTGGAACTGGGCTATGGTTACAGCATTTATTCCTGTAGTAATGCTGCTGTGACATTTTCTCCTGGTCTTAACAAATGCACAGAGCACTAACAATTCATTGGCAGTTTTTGCCATTGCTAAAGCAATGCTGAATTATAAATATCTAATCACAGTGCAGATACTGGCTATAAAAAAATTTAGTGGATTCATATAATGTTTACAAGGTGGGGGGATGTTGTACAGATTATCTAAGCAAGCTGTATAGATAGTGACTATTATTTAGAATTACTTAAGTTAGTATCTTATTACTCAAGCAAACACATGGTATATTTTTTGCTGTATTTTTTAAATTCATACTTTGAGGGAGATACCTGGAGGAATACTTTAGAGTGTGTTCAGTTATGTCAAGACTCACAGCTTAGAGCAAGCGGTACCCTTGCCTAGTTCATTTTTAGAGACACGAGGCTTAATAGCAATGTAAAAATGAACAAATGAAAAGGCCTTCATTTGTCAAGCAAATTTGGACAATTTTGCATGTTAAACACACAGAATACTAAGATTTCATTTCATCTCTATACAAATGAGAATATGCAGCTGCAGCATGGAAGAATTCTTTGGTAATTTGGCCTTTGACATTTATGTGCTATCATCAGTCTGCATTCGAATGAGCACTGAATGTGCACAACTGTCCTTCTGTTAAGATACTGCTCACACAGTTTCCCATTTTCCCAAGTCTTTATTGTAGGCACAACTTCTTTTTATTTCAGTCTCTCTGTAAACTGAAGGAAAACATTTTAATTACTATGAAATGACCTAATAATTTATCTGCATGACTTCTGCAGTTAGGAGTCATGCATGGAATTAAAAATTAATTTTGCGGGTTAAAAAATGACCAGTGATTGATCTTCAGGAAAAAAAGGCAAAAGTTTATGTTCTGTATTGACAGCCATGTCAAAATCGGAAGTGATGGAATTTCATGGCTTTGATACATACAGAGTGGATTGTAGTGTCATTTCTAGCAGTGACCCACCTGTTGGTTACGTTGCAAAGAGTGTGTGAGGAGAGTCCCACATGTAGGAACAATTGAATGCCAGGTACAGGAAGTCACTTGGAAGATGAAAACATTTACCTTGCCATTGTATATATTATTTGGGATGACAGGGTAAATGCTGGGCTTTAAAAATTATAGATATGTTGAATTTCATGTCTCTTTCTGTGCTTCAAGTCTGTGTCTCTTCAACCCTATGTTGTATGTCCTGTCAAAAGACATTTGATACTTTGGCCAGCATCCATTCTTCACATTACGTGGTGTACCAGTTAGCAATGGAATGATTAAAAAGGTATGTAGGCAAACTCCTGCTGCAGATGTCAGAGCGCTGAGGTTCATTGCAGATAGACAGTGGTGCAGAAGCAGACTGATGTTGTACAGCAGTGTGTCTCCTGATGTTGGTTGTCTCCTGATGTCAGCTTGTCCTCACTGTATTATGTACTAATTCTACTGCAACAACTCTCTCTTTTCAATTTCCCTCATCTTTGAATAAAACAGAAGCACAATAGAATCTGAAGTATTAAATATACAATAGTTTTTAAATATGCATGCTGTTTTACCCAGTGCAGAAAGAGGGAAGAGAGGACAGTTACATGGGAAGGCTGCAAAGCATACTGCTTATTTCACTTACTAGAAAGTGTACATATAGAAAATGATACACATTTATAAAAACTAGGACGGGATAAAATAGGATACATATTTTTTTTTAATCTATTTTTACAAGCTATTATAGATAAGAACAGAGGAGAAAACATGCTGTTTAACGATTTAGTTCTTTTTTTTTTTAACTAGACTTTCTTTCTGATGGAGTTGAAGTGTTTCTTGGCTTGTATTGTTCCTTTTTCTCCCTCTGAGGATTTGTCCTGTTTCTTTTCAAGACTTCATACAATTCTACCTTTCTTTTGCTATTCTATTAAATAGAATAACATCAAAGTCACTATGTAGATAAGGAAAGTGAACCTCCCACCTTGATTAAAATGCAGAGCACAAAAGGCCAGAAACTGGAAAGAAATACCAAATAAACACCTTTTCTAGAAATACATTTGAGACATATTCTCACCTTAGTAACGCTAATGGGAATTTTGTGTATGAATCCCTCTGGCAGTGAGATGAAAATATATTTCAGTTGTGCATTTAGAGACTTGATTTCAGAGAATAAAAAAACAGGTTAAGCTAGTTATACCCAATTCCTTTACATTGACCAGATCTGCTAGGTTCTGAACACCCTTGAATTCTGTTTGTGGGTTTGATCTTGCATCTGTTGAATTTCATTGCAAAGCTACCACGGGATTTAGTGATGCAGCAGCTGCCTCTGAGATAGCGGGCGCCAAGGCACACCTAACCCTGTCGCATGTTTGTGAAAAATCTCTGGAAACAGTAGATAAATAAGGGAGAAAAATTCTTCCCAGATTTCAGCTCCTCACTGTTGTGGAGCTTTGTGCACTGCTAACTCAAAAAGGTGCTGTGTGCTTTTAAAATTGAGGTGACAGAGGATCTACTTCTTGGAAATACCATTTGTAGAGTATTAAAGGGCTGTGTTTGCATAACCAAAATGATGTTGCAATCTAGAGCTACTTTTAATTTGAAAGTGTTAGTAGTAGAAGTAAAAAATATCATGAAGCAGACTTCCCACAAACTCCAGCAAGGCAAACAGTGTATCTGTGTGTGAAGGAGGGTCACTAACTCATACTTAAGGCCAAGTTACTGCATTTTCACTACCTTTTTGACCTGTAAGTAATAAATCTATCTCAGACAAGCATACTCATAATTGTGCTGTTGCTGGATTCTTCAGAAAGCACCCTAGAATAACAGCATATACTTCATCTAAGACAAGCAGCTTGTCTCAAAAAGAAAAGGCTTTTTCTGTGATTAAAACTACTACCGTTTCACATTTATAAACCTATTTCTGTTGAATGAGTATTGATGACTTTTCTGAGTACGTGCTTGAACAGTACCAGGGTCTAATGAGATGAAAACTTGGGTTACGGATTTTCTTTTTTCTGTCATTCAGCACTAATATTCTTTTCCAAACATTTTTCTTGCTTCATATTTCCTGTCTTTTTCTGTATAAAACCAAAATTGTAGCAGAATTACCTAGAATGCATTCTCCTGTTTAAATGTCTCATTGATACATCTTTTGCTATCACTGCTGTGATCATTACTGAGTAGCCTAAACAAGTCCTTTGGTACAGGCTGGTGTTCTGCAATGGAAAGAATATTGTGGAGCTGGTGCTCTCACAGTAATTTTAGCAAAGAATTGTTAGCTCTTTGTTCTCAATCTCAGAAATGAAAGATTTCATTCTCTTGGTTTCTCTTTCTGTTTTTCTCTCTGTTTTAAAATCATCTTTCTCCTGCTGCCTGTTTGAAAAAATAAAATCTAGAGTAGATTTTCCAGCATGGATATTTATTGTTTCATCCCTGCATCAAAAGCAATCCAAAGGACAAGGGTTGATTAACAGGGCATCCTTGGCCCAGCACACATTACCCAGAGAGGCAGTACAATTTCAAAGCCAAGCAGAGGAGAAGGAGAGGAGGACGCGATGCATGCTCACATTATCCTCTTTGATAAGAGACTTGAACACACAATGGGCTTCCTCTCTGAAACTGTAACCTTAGTGTATCCTTTACTGGTACACAGGAAAAATAGGGAGGAAACTTCATGTTGTGGAGC
Source organism: Chauna torquata (assembly GCA_013399475.1). Classification (NCBI taxonomy): domain Eukaryota; kingdom Metazoa; phylum Chordata; class Aves; order Anseriformes; family Anhimidae; genus Chauna; species Chauna torquata. The sequence goes on along the minus strand of VXAL01006024.1, from coordinate 30,046 downwards.
CAGCTTCAGTTAGGAGTCAAAAAGGGAGCTTTCTCACACACTTGTGGGGCTGCGTTCTTGCAAGGGTGTTCCTCAGAGTGCCAGGATGGACAATGGGGGATGTGCTCATTTACTTTCCCTCATTTTGCTTTAAGGATGGACTCACCCCACTCCACTGCGCTGCAAGAAGTGGACATGACCAAGTTGTGGAGCTGCTTCTGGAACGAGGTGCCCCACTGCTTGCAAGGACCAAGGTGTGTGCCTTATTAGAAGAATATGTTAACAGCTCTCTGTAGCTTTCCAAAGAATGTTTAATGTCACTGAAAGGACAAGAAAGAAGACAGAAATGTTTCTGTTCTCCCAAAGGGAATGTATTAATGGGTAGAATGATCCAAAAATAAGGTTTTCTTACATAATTAGGGATTATGCTTTCCAAATATGTGAAGCAGTATACACTTCATTACTCCCTCTCTATAATATCAGACTAAACACATGATATACAGTGCTATTGAAAGCACTTCATTTTTGTGGCTTCTTATGAGCATAGGACACAATGATGGAAAAGCTGCATCAGTCACTCCTGAGAGATGATTCTGGAATATATTTTCCTGTCCTTCATATAAACTAACCAGGACCTGTGATCTTCATGGACTATTTCGTACTTGGAAAATTATTTCAGTTTATTCTTATTGATTTCTGAAAAGACTACATCTGAGATGAATGCATTTACTAGAAATACTGTCTCTTTGGTCAAACCAGTGAGAAAAAGACACTTGTAGTATAACAACAAACCCCAGTGAGCAGCACTTCACATCAGTAGATTTCAGGGAGCCTGGGAAAGGTAGCTGGTATCATTAGTGGCAAAACAGTGGAATACAGTATTGCAATGATATGCTTGAGGTCCCCTGGAAGATCAAGAGCAACAAGCAATTTAAATATCATTTTCAGACCGTGGCACGCTGTACTGGGCCCCACACCCTCAAACATGGCTCTAAACAAGGGTAATTTGTGTATTCTGAGCCATCATTATCCTTACTTGAGAACAGAGATTTTCTTTTGATAGTCTTCAGGAGGTTTTATCACTGGGTTGCATCCATATCAAATACATCAAGTAAGGATGTGCTCAAGCTGTGTATCCCTTGATAGCACTAAGTAGTCCAGATCATTTCTTTTTACAGGTGGGATCCACAGTGAGATGGCAAGTGTAGGCAAAAAAAAAAAATTCCTTAGAGCTTCACGGATCCCTTTGGTGGGAGAAGGTGGTTAGGTGAACCCTATCTGTCAACACCCTCACTTCACTAAGAGGCAGAAAGCCTCAGTAGAACAGACCCCACCACATAGATTGTGCATGCTTCAGGCAGGATTCCCAGATGTTGCCATTCAAAGGCAGATGCCAGCCAGGACAAAACATCAGGGTTGCTGTGGCAGCATCTGGACATCCCCACTGTGTTGAGGACTGAGCAGAGGAGAACTGTCCAGTAAGTAATTCCTTCCTTCCAGGTGACAAACAACCAGTTTGACCACACCAATTCAGTTACCAGTTTGAGTCTCTATGCTATAGTCTATCTTTAAACACAGTGCTTTTTAAGTATCTCATTGCATGTAAAATTAAATTAGATTTAAAAACCACTTCATTTTCTAACTCCCCGCTGAAGCAGGTGGTTCAAATGGAAGCAGACAAATATGTAAATATTAAAACTATTTTTTTCTGAAAACAACTTGCTACACATATTAATAGCAACAATTCTCTTTCCTTTTAATTGTCTGCCTTCCACAGATTTCAACATTTACGAAATGATCTATTAAAGCTAGACAGGGCTATAAAACTCCTTCTTCCTCTGCCCATCATGTGTTACCGTTTGAACAAAAGGTCCAACCATGTTGGTGGTTGAAAGTATCATTTCCCAGAAGTTCAGGGGTTAGATTTTGCCAATATAGTTTAATTTAATTGAACACTGAAAGAAAAAAAAAGATATCTAGGTTCCTTGATAAATATAGTGATGGGTAAATAGGTGCTTTTCCTCTAATTAACATGCAATGTCTGTCTTAGCGTTATGATGAGTATCCCCAGAAATGTCTTCTAAGGTCAAGATATGTTTTATTAAATATTAAATCATGAGGCAAGACCCTTAGATTCTTTTTCTTTGATTAATTACTGATTTTAATTAATTACATGAAGTTTCTCTAAATTGCCTTGCATTTTCTGGAAGGGGAAGGGTGACTATAGATTTTAGTTTTTCTTCCATCTGTAGCTCAGATGCAGCCCTGTTTTGGTGATGGGGGTACTCTGCAAAGTCGCAATGGCGTTCTTTGAGTATGTGCTGCTATTTAAGCGAGAGGTGCTAGAAGTTACCATTCTTGTTTTCTTTTGCCACAGAATGGACTCTCTCCACTTCACATGGCGGCCCAGGGGGACCACGTGGAATGCGTCAAACACCTCCTGCAGCACAAAGCTCCCGTGGACGATGTCACACTGGACTACCTGACTGCCCTCCATGTGGCCGCACACTGTGGCCACTATCGTGTCACCAAGCTCCTTCTGGACAAGAGAGCAAATCCCAATGCTCGTGCCCTGGTAAACCTGTCCCACCCATGTCGTGTATACAAACCTACCAAGGGCAGATGAGTAGCTCTTACTAGTAAAGCTAAGTGAAAACTGTCAGCAAACTCCAACAACCCTGAATAGTTGCAGTCACAACAGGAGTTGTCACGCCTACTCATTGCCTGTGTTATATCTCATATCATTAGACCTCCTCATGCACCATGTCCCATGACAAAGTGGCTGTAGTATCAGGTCTGGAAGCTCCACAGAGTTCCTAAAATCCCAACTACTTCTAGGTGATGGTAACTTACACATTGGTATTTTGTTGAATTGATAGTTTAGCTTTTCATACTATGGCATGATACGCAAATAATTTTTAAAAGCTTTCAACTGAATTAGTAAGCTAATTGGCATGGAAAAAAATATGTTAAAACCCCAATATTTCTGTATGTATCAGATTATGACATTCCCTTGTATTAGGTGCCATATTTCTTCCTTTTTAAAAAACAGTTCTTCTGATGCTTACATGAAAACAGGTATGATTCCTTTCACTCACTGCAGAGAGCATTATCTCTTAACTGACAGAAAAACATCACATTTGGCTTCAGGAACATAAAAAGCTTTCAAGAGTCTAATCTATCCACACCCAAACAAGATTCCCATTTTCTCTAATGGAAATTGTCCCCATGAACTGTTAGCTGGAAGAACTTGCAATACCAGTATATTACATGCACTGGGGGAAAGAAAGAGACTGTGAGCACCTGAGATACTTATGCATGGCAAGAACTCTCCCATTGCCTGCTGTATTCAGTGCTTCCACAGTCCTTTCACTGCAGTCCACTCTCATGTCTTCCCCAGGTTCTTGCCTTTAATATGACCATGTACTTTTCTGTGAGCTCTCCTGCTATCCCAAGGGATTCGTACTTCCCTGCCTCCTTGCAACTGATTTTTCAGTGAAGCAATTTTCTTCTGCCCTGTCATTTTTGTTGTCCTTTCGATACCTGCAAATCTCATAACCCCTCTTGCTTCCTCTTCTTATGTTTTTCTTGTTTGGTCTTTCCCAGTATAATTTTCACTTGGTTGGTCTTTTTCAGTGCTGTTTTCATCCTGACCTCTTGTTTTTCTTGCCAGTCTTCTGATTATCTTTAGCCCTACTTTCCTCAGCTGCCCACACATACACATTATATGCTAGGCCCCACATCTTTTTTCTTTCCTTCCATGACCAGAATATACCTTCTGTTCCTCCCTCTCCCTCCCTCCCTCCCTCCCTCCCTGAGAGGCATCTATGCCAAAAGGAAAGGAGAACACCCTCAGGCGGCTCCCTCCCTCTCTCCTCCCCCCCGCCATCTCATTGCCACCCCCATCAGGGACTTGTCACCTCTGGCTTGTTTGTAGTATTTAATACGTTAAAGATGCTCATGATTTCTGTTAGTACTGTCTTCTCTGCCTTCTCTTCTCCCCCATCAAACTGTTCCTCACTTAAATAGAAACAGCAAAGTTAAATCAACTCAGGCAATAAAATTAAGTGGAAAATACAGAAACTTCTGAAACAGTAAAAATCCCTAGGAAATATACAGAGAGATGATGTGCAGGTGGTAGAATATCTAATGGTTTTGATTGCTTCTTAGGAAACTTGGGAAGGCTAATAGTAATACTCAGCAGAGAGTACTGCGATGGAATAAATTTTACAAATAATTCATTTTTGGCTATATTTAAAAAATATAATCATTAATGTTTGCAAAACAATTTGGGGATACAAGCACTATATGAGTTCTCAGCTTTTCCAATTTGTGTATGCTTTAAAGTACCTTCAAATCAAGTAGTAATTAACATTTCTCTTAACAGAAGCTGACTGTAGAATAAGCTGTCACGTGTATCTTTCCATGAGCTAAGACTTCACTGATAAATTATTTACTACTTGTTGAGTGTTTAGCAGTACTGATCCTTTTCATTAGAAAACACAGCAATTATTTGACGTTATCTAAAAATGTTACCTGTGCTTTTCACTAAAATGTTCACATACAGTGACTGTTTGCTTAGCTTTAGTCACGCACTTAACCTGTATTAGCAGAAATAGGACATAAAAACAGCTTGAAGTTGAAGCATGTATTATACAGTATACAGTATGAAGACATGCTTTGTTGAAAGAGCCCCAGTCTTACTGAATGAGCATTTCGAAAGAAATTAATATCTGCTGATTGTCAGCACAACACTAAAACTACTGTCTCACAGTATAAAGTGCTAGGTTGCAATTCTGGTTTAAGATGTTCCCTTCTCCACCCCTGTTTCATTCCTGTCCCTGCCCTGTCCCATTTTAATTTTAACCCAGGTGAGGGCTGATAACTGGCTTACAATGCTTTATGACTCAGCAGGGCAGGAATAAAGGAAGAACGGCCACAAATACATCGAGACTAAAGACTTTGTGAAACCACAGCTGAAGTAGTGACAATTAATTTAATATAACCTTGCAGAATGCACGCACACGCACACACAAACATGAATACAGTATTCTGGAGATTGATGCATAAATACAAAATAAATACACATAGATGCTTAGATTACAAGCCTACAAGATAAAAACAAAAAAAAAAAGTGTAATCTGGAAGAAATACTCTGTTCTGTTTGTACAGAGGTATAGAATGTGCTTTATCACTATTGTTTCTTATATTTTTCTTGTGCTAGGCAATCTTGGAAACTACTGTAAGTCACTCTTACACATACATGTGTGCAATCTTCAGAACCGCACACATACATGTGTGCGCTCACACACTTGCAAGTCAGAACGGGCACGTCTCTATTCGGTTTTCAGAGGTGGAAGTTCAGTTTCTTTCCATTGCCTGAGAAGAAAGCAGCAGCACTGCTTTGTTCTGCCTCAGACTACTGGGAGATGTCTGTAATTCATAACCTCTTGTGCTTAAAGAACAGTTGCTTCTGGTACTCTAACCCTTCCGCTCCCAGCGTGCCAGCATGGAGCTGTGTGGAAAGTGTAGCTGCATGTTTCTAACTAACATGACTGTCTTTTGCACAGAACGGTTTTACTCCACTGCACATTGCCTGCAAGAAAAATCGCATCAAAGTCATGGAACTCCTGGTGAAATATGGGGCTTCAATCCAGGCTATAACAGAGGTAGAAAAATGTTTCATACCCTGAAGAAACATTCCTTCTCTCTCTCCTTTTTTGCTTCCTTTTTTCTCTTTCCTGTCATGCCTCACTTTCACTTATGTTTTATTTAAACGAAGAAGCCCCTCCCCTACGCCCGTGCAGAGGAGTAAAACTGCTCTTGCTTTGTTTCGCAGTCGGGCCTCACACCAATACACGTGGCTGCATTTATGGGCCACTTGAACATAGTCCTCCTTCTGCTGCAGAACGGAGCCTCTCCCGATGTCACTAACATTGTGAGTATGGCTTTAGCTAGAGTCATCTGTGCGATGCCTCCTACGAAAGGGGTCTGGCCTACCATGCAGTTCAACCAAAGGTCACGTTTTAATGATACTTCATTGCTTTATTGTGTGTTAGGACAAATTATCCAAACACCTTTCCCAAAGAGAGTCGAGGGGAAAATAACTGTCGTATAGGCATTGTGAGCCACCTGTGGTTTCGTGTATTCTTCAGCAATGCCTGAATAAGTAAAGTTTCCCTTAAAAACAGACAAAGCTCACCAAATACATCCAAAGCTGGATATAAGCCAAGTCTCAGGGAAGACTGTGTTTCAGTTCAGAGTGATGAAATTTACATCCAAATGGCTCTAATTTCTGCTTGCACAGCCTTGCTGGCTGTCATGAAATTATGCCATTGGCTTTAGTGAAAGGATATAAAATGCTTAAAACTAACAATTAAACAAAAAGTAAAAATGCTAAACTCAAGATGTTGCTTTTATACAGGAAATTCCAGGAACTAGTGCCTTTCAAAAGAACATATTTAAACCTCGAAAATGTGACCTTTGGGAGGTAACAAAATGCAGAACCTGACTTACCATAGAAATCAGTGTTTGTATACCAATAGCCTAGTTACCAAGAATAATAACAATAAAAAGAACATGATGGTTTCCTGAGTTGTATTTCATAGATATCTTTCTGTTTGAATTTGTCAGTATAAACAAATATTTAACTTCTGACTATTCACACTTTGAAAGCAGCTCTTTACGAGTAAATAACGTCAGAAATAAGTGTTCTCAACATGAAAAAAAAAAAGCATTTTTGAATTCAGGTACACTGGACTTGGCAGGTTTTCCCATCAGTTAGAAAAATCATATGGAACCCAGTGACCGTGTTCAGCACACCAGGCTGTGTGCCTGAATCATTAGAACAGACTCTTCTTGATAAAATCTCTTACTGCTTCCTACTTTTTTATAGAAGCAATCTTTATATAAAAACTTTATGGATGATATGGAAGCCAACAAGAAATTCCTGTGGAAGCAATTAAAAGTATTGTGGTGGTGTTACTAGACATTTGTGTGCAAAGTTTTACACTTTACAGTTTGTGCTACACAGGTGTCTTGGCTTTTTACTTGGTGAGCTGAAGTTCCATGTTGGATTACTGTTTCCAAAAGCTAAATTGCTTTGCTAATTCAAGTACAAAAGGACCTTTATAGAAATCTGATCTTTAGAGTGTGAGAAATGCGAAATTTATTCACGTTTTAAACAGTTCATTCTCGAGGTAATGAAATTTATATAGAAGAAATTCTGTATTAAGGTTTGTAACAGGCTATGGGATTTTGTTACTTGTCTACTTATTAATCACAGCTGGTAATACAATGTTAATTTTAAAGTGACTGTAATTAAATGAACTCCAGGGGAAGAGGGTTTGCTTTAATTAGAAGTTCGTAACAGTAGCTAAACTCAGGTTGCTTCTTTTGCTACACATAGACAGAAGGACAAGAAGGCATGATTTCTGATGCAAAAGATCTTGACAAGTGTGTTCGTTTTGGCAATTACATTTTAACTTGACAGTCATAGTTAAAAAACATAGTCCAGCTCTATAGCAAGGAGAAGGAACTCTTTAACACATAGAAGTGTTCAGTCCTGCTGTGTTGTTGTAACATAACAGATAATTACAGAGCTCTTGATTGCAGAACTGTCCCAGTACCTAATGTACCAGATATAGATGAGCTGCACAGGGACTGTCTTTAGTCCACTTTATGACAGCGAGCTTAAAGAATGTTGAACTGTGCAAAATTCAGCTAGAAACTCCACTGTCAAGGGACAGTTGCTTTCAGTGGCTTTGCAAAAAGTAAATGCTTTGAATGTATCATCTGTACTTTGTTATCCTGATCTGAAATTCCACATCACTCCAGTTAGCCTTCCAAAATTTCATATGCTCCTTCAAATTCTGTGGGCTACAAAAGGCTTGAAACGAGATTCATTTCATAGCCTGAGACAGAGCTGTGCTGCTGAGCACAGATTTTACACATTTTGTGTGCTAGCTCAGTTGTGTGCAGCTATTGCAAGGACTTTTAAAGCTGCCAGCTCCACACAGTGTGCAGGAAGAGACCATCTGGAAAAAAAATCCCCTTCCATCTTGAGGCTCATGTGCCTCGCAGTCCCTTCAGACAGGCTCAATGCGCTCTTATCTCCTGCATGGTGCACAAACTGGTGCACCCGTATGTAGAAAGCTGAGGAACGTATGTGACCGGGGAGTCTATAAAGCAGAATATTGTATAAACCAGGATTTTTATTCTGACCCTCTGTAGTGAGATTATGTTTGTCCGGGATCACAGAGTTTGCAAACCATGGACTACCCAGACCTAGCGACATGTATGCACACACTCTTCTTGACTGCCTGCTACTAAGCCTGAAGCCAGGCTCTCAGCTGGCAGAAGCGTGGGTCTCTGCATGAGCTGAAGTGTGGGCAGAGTTTACACCATCGGAGCTCTCTTTCTTCACTGAGGTTTAGGACGCTGAAACTTTTTTGCTTTTCTGCAGCGTGGAGAAACTGCACTGCACATGGCGGCACGTGCTGGGCAGGTGGAGGTGGTTCGTTGTCTCCTGAGAAACGGGGCGCTGGTTGATGCCCGAGCCAGGGTAGGTGTTCTGCTTACAACTTTTTTTGCTTTCTCTCACTCAAAAGCATAGCAGAAGCAGGGGAGCAAAGGAGGAGCAATTTCATTTTTATTTGATCTGTGGATTCATCACTAAACACACCTGAAACAGTTCCTAAAAAAAGTAACGTGTTTCTGTGTAGATCTTCCAAGTAGAACGTGTGTGGTGGGTTGACCCCAACTGGTAGCTCAGACCCCATTCAGTCGCTTGTTCTCTCCCCCAGCTATGGGATGGGGGAGACAATCAGAAGGTCAAAAGTGAGAAAAACTCTTGGGTTGAGTGAAAGACAGTTTAATAAGTAAAGGAGAAAAGAAAAAAAACAAAAACAAAAATCCAACAGAACAAAACAAGCCCTCCCCCTGCAAGTGATGCAAAGGCAATCACCACCTCCCAGAAGCAGATGGGTGCCCAGCCAGTCTCCAAGCAACAGCTCCTTTGGAAAAACTTACCATCTAGTTGTATTGCTGAGCATGACGTGACATGGTATGGATTACTCTTTGGTCAGTTCAGGTCAGCTCTTCTGGCTGTGTCCCCTCCCAGCAGAGAAGGCCTTGACACTGTGTAAGCACTGTTCAGCAATACCTAAAACACTTGTGTGTTTTTAATGCCATTTTGGTCACAAATCTAACACAGAGCACTGTATGTGCTGCTATGAAGAAAATTAATGCCAATCCCAGCCAGACCCGGTACAATGTGCCTGACTCAGACCAGCAATCGCTGTTCCATCTGAGTGAGAAGGTGCACAGCAGTGTTTGCAGAGGAAGGTAGCTGGTGTACAACAAATTTAGAACACAAAGGAGAGCAAGTGATGCCCACAGTGATGTTGTCTTACTGAGAAAAGGAAAATAATGTTTTTCTTCATGGTTCCTCTCTCCCGGTTCTGGTAAGACATTGGTGAAGCTCATCCCAAAAATTAACCTGCAAGCCCTCCTTTACTGCCCTTTTTTGTGCTATCACTTCCTAAGATTTTTGCAAGACAAATGTATAGAGACATGGATTGGGATCAAACACAGTATTGTATTCAGGATAGTTCTACCTGCGCTAATTATCTACTCGATTTGAGTTGTAGGAAGAACAGACTCCACTGCACATTGCCTCTCGCTTGGGTAAAACAGAGATCGTCCAGCTTCTGCTACAGCACATGGCCCACCCGGATGCCGCAACGACTAATGGGTATACTCCACTGCACATCTCTGCCAGAGAGGGACAAGTTGATGTTGCATCAGTTCTCCTAGAGGCAGGTGCCTCACACTCCATGTCCACTAAAGTAAGACAAAATGCTTTGTGTCTGTGTTCTAGTAGCACAGGTACTGCACACCTGTGCAGGTCTGTTTCAAGAAGAATGTACTTTCACACTGAGAAATTCAGCTAGTTTGGGTCTTTTGTTTTGTTTGTATTTAATCAACAGCAACCGAGTAGACTGAAGTAACATCAGAAAATAATCAAATTTTGACATATTTTGCTGTCATCTGAAGTTGTGAGTTTGGTTCCCACAGGAGCCAAATGCAGGTCACGATAAATACATGGCCACAACAGGTTTAAAATGTACATGAAGTCCTCATTTATCTCCTTCCCATTGTGTTACAAGTAGGGCTTTTGTTGCCAAAATTTTCAAAACAGAAAATGCAGATTTAGGGGGAGGAAGCAGTTTTTTTTTTCCTAATGAACAGGCCTGCTTGCTTTTCAATACCTTGTTTATTTAAGTAGTAAAATAATTCTGGTCTGTAGTAGCTGAAAGGAATGTTCCTAAATATATGTTTATACAATTCAGCATCTGTCCAGTCTCATCTAATTCTGAATCTATTTTCAGTGGTTCTATAAATGAGATATCATATGACACAATAGGCCATTTTTCTAGACTTATAAAAGAAATAGTCTGTGGAATATTATTGTTTTGTTAGCCAAAAAATGGTTACCAATACATTCCTAACAGAGTGATGAACACGTAAGAAAATACATACTGTGAATAGCATTATGTGCCAAGATAACTTTTCCAAATTTATCACATGTGATTAAGTGATTCTCACTGTTGTTTTACGTCTAAAGAAGTACCCCTGATTTTACAGTTGGAGCTTAAAACATATTTTTGAACAATGGGTTGTCTTCCAGGGTTTAGAAGACTAAACCAGTAATTCTGAAATTATGATCCATGGATTACTGGGAATGCTTGCTGTTCTCCTTTTATCCATCTGTTAAATCACATTAAAATGGCTAAAAATACACTAAATACTTTCCCAATTTTCCATACTGCTTTATGACATTGCTTTACTACTGCAGGAACATTCTATAATTATGAATTGGGGAAGACGTAGCTCCCTAGTTAATCTTCTCACAAACCCGTGGTTCATGAGCTGTAAATGTTTGAGATTCCCTGACATAAACTTTTCTTGTGGTGGGGTTAATGGAACAAGTTGATGATGGTAATAAACATTACACATCACTTATGTGTCAAGCAAATAGGTCACTGTAGCTCCCTGGAAGTACAGTGGTGGCAGTGCAGTCTGCCACCTACTGTCTTGCGTCCATGAGTTTTCCTTATCAACACGATTTTTAAAATTAAAAGAGTAGGTAAACAGCACGTTAGCTTGACATAGACCTTACATCTGTGCTTTACTGACAAGCATTATTAAAACAAATAGAAGAGGACTCTTTCAAAAAGGCACGATTTTTGTCTTGCCACCATATGTTTCTAAAAGCACTGCCATTGAGCCAGGCATGACTTTTTTTAGCCGAAGTTCAGACGCTGCAGCAGAGCTTGGTGAGTGTGTAGATAAAAGAGTCCAAATAGAAATCATTCTTCAACAAACTCATTAAAGAAGGAATACAAAGTTTGGAGCTTGTCTCACTGAACTTAGTTGGTGTTTCATTATTACTGGCAGCAACTGACACAGGAAATATTTCTAAAGCTGTCATCACCAAACTAAAAAATGCAGCTGGTCTGGAGTAGAAATTTGAACAAGTGCCTTCATTGCCCACACAGTGTATGTTGCTAGTAGAATTTGTATCAGATAAAATGTCTGCCACTCTGACACCATGTACACTGGAAAGGATAATGCAAGGGGAAGTATTTCTTGTATTTCACGCTTCTTAAAATGCATTTAAGAGATGATGGTATTTCTAGATATGGCTATTGATTCTAGCAGCTAGAATATAGGTTGAAGAAGAACGACTTGCTTAATAATGCGGTTCTCCAAAGGGAGATGTCAGCATGACTTTTAACACAAACACTTGCTTTTGTCTCCTGAAATTTTTCAGAAGGGATTCACACCTTTGCACGTGGCGGCCAAATATGGAAGCCTGGAAGTGGCAAAACTGCTTCTGCAGCGTCGTGCCTCTCCCGATTCAGCTGGCAAGGTACTAACCAGAGAGAGAAAACAAAAATCAGCAGCGTTTTGGATTCTTACTTAGGGACCGTGTGAAACATGCATCCAAAGGAAGCCCGCAGCTGCTCCCACACGGCCACGTTGGCCTTATTAAGATCACATTCTCCCAAGGCTGGTGGTTACGCGCTAGCTCTGGAGGCCCCGCAGCGGAGCGCTGGGTTCAGGCTCCTCGCGGGACAGACGCGTTGCTGTGGCTCGAGAAACACCCGTCCCATTAGGCTGTCCCAACCGTAAAAATCCTCGTTGGAAAACGCGGGGGGCGAGGCCGGCTCCCCCCCGCCCAGCGCTGTGGGAAGCGCCTCTCGCGGGGCCGCCCGGGTTCCCCCTGAGCTGCTCCTCCCCCCGCGCTAACCGCCCGCCGCCCCGCTAACGCGCTGCCCGCCCTTACAGAACGGCCTGGCGCCGCTGCACGTGGCGGCCCACTACGACAACCAGGAGGTGGCGCTGCTGCTGCTGGAGAAGGGCGCCTCGCCCCACGCGACCGCCAAGGTGAGCCCCGCCCCGCCCCCGGGCGGGAGGCCCCCGTGAGAGGGCAGCCTGGCCGCGGCCTCGCTCGGCGCCGCGGCCGGCGCTGCCCCTCGGAGCGCGGGGGCAGTGGGGGAGGCCCTGGGTGAGGTGGGGCGCCGCTCGGTCCTGACTAGGCCGGTCTCTGAGCGACCTCATGCAGCCGGCAAGATGGCCCTGCGGCCGGCCAGATGACCCCCCCTGCCCAAATTACTGGTCTTGCAGACCTTCCCTGAAAAAGAAGAAATACATATGTGTCCGTATATACGTGCCTCTCTCTGCCCGTTTTTGTGTCTGTGAGCTTTAGTCATAGCTGGAACTTGCTTTAGTATTGGGTAATGTTAGGAACCACGTGTATGTTCTGACCACACATACACAGAATTCATTCTGGGATTAGGAACAGTGTTATGATATCACTGCGTTAGGCAAAGGCTACCAAAAGGGGAAAATAACAAGGGAATTGGTACTGGTTTCAGTGTGTTCTGCCCTGTACGAGACTGCTGCTTTGCATGCTGCTAAAAAATGGGGCCGGTGCTGGAGTGCTGATAGGAGAACTGTTGTTGCTGGGGCACGTGGAGAGTAGCAAAAGCTATAGTTGCAATAGGGTAGCTTGGTAAAGCTGCCTTTTAAGAAGACACAGACCAATAGACCAAACGCTTCCAACAGAGACTGTTTGCTGTAACCCAGAGTTTTCCTACTTGTAAAGCGATTAAAGGTGGGAAGTTGCCTTTTTGTTGCCAAAAAGTGCTATCAATGCCTTTCTGCTTGGCTTTAATGGTTAATGTGATCAGGGAATATGTGATCATCCATATTCTTCTTTCCAGCCAGTGCCATGACTGACACATGTATCAAAATTCCATATGCAAACACACCTCTACCCACATGATCCAAAACACACAATGCAATGAAGAGTGCGCACCCATCGCTCGTCACAGGGAATGTCACTCATCAGTCCAAATGGAAGGCGGGAGGCCCCCGTGAGAGAAAATGTGGGTGTCAAAGTCAGGCTAATTTGAAGGTATCAGATTAACAGTCCTGTCCGCCCTAGAGAGGGCCTGCTTTGTTCTAGTTTGTATGCAGAAAATAACAGATGGCCAAACCGACAGAACAGCGGGGCCGTACGGGACGTTTCTGGCGTTGAAAATATAATGGACTCCCATCTCTAGTGATATGGGATAACAGACAGTAATGCAGTTCTGAGGTGTCTGACTTCCTGGGCTTACATGGCTGTTGTGTTAACTTTATTCTCATTTTGTTTCCTGACCTGTGTTAGAATGGATACACCCCTCTGCACATTGCTGCCAAGAAAAATCAGATGCAGATAGCTACCACTCTATTGAACTATGGGGCTGAGACCAACATTTTGACCAAACAGGGAGTGACCCCACTTCATTTGGCATCCCAAGAGGGTCACACTGACATGGTGACCTTGCTTTTGGAGAAAGGATCCAATATCCACGTAGCAACAAAGGTAACTCACAACTGGAGACAAAGTACTATGGTGGGAGTATCCAGTAAGATACAAAGCACAGTATGGGAATGATGTAATGTTAGAAATTCTCAGCTTCACTTCTTTATATTTGTGAGCCTGCGGAAGTGACGATGGGTGAGCAAACAGCAGAAGTGGGGAGAGGATACTTAGGAATGGCAGATAGATTGACCAGTTAACTTAGATCATGCAATTAATAGCTGTACTGGATAGCCCACAGGAGGGGCTGCAGCTGTTTGCCATGACCGGAGAAAAATTAATGTAACACCTGGCTCTGGTAGAGGGGTTACAGGAGAAAAGACAAGCAAGAGAAAATGGTTTCTGAGGTATTCAGGAAGGCAGGACTGCAGCATTTTGGTTGTGTTGCAGCCCTGCCATCTCTCAGCTGTTTCACATATGCTCCCAAAGTTTCATGTTAGATCCAAAGGATGAGGAATGTAAAATTCTGGAGTTGTGGGTCCATGGGCTGATTTACAAACGTGTAACAGAAACCTGAGAGCTACAGTCCAAAAGCATTTAGTGCTCATACCAGCAAAGGCCTCATGTATTTTACCCTTCAGCCTTCTTTCCAAGTGGAAGAAATTGGCAGTGTCTGGCAAATAACAACAGTATCAGTGGAGTAGCAAGTGAAAAAAGTGCTCTGGAGGACCTTTCCAATCTTTTGGATTTTCTGTGGTTGTACATGATGAGCCCTACATAGAAAATAAGTTGGTTCCTCAAAAAAAAAGGTCTGTTACCATAGGTCTTCATGGGTCACCGGATTTATCCACGCATATATATAAATCTTATATACCTAAGGTCAAAAGCCTGCAGCTTTTGTTCATACAAGTCAATATGGAAGGCTCAAGTCTCTCATTATCTGGAGTTAATATAATATGCTATATAACCAATGGGAAACAAGGTAGTTTTCACTTCTCTTACAAGTTTGTTCCCTTCCTTGTTCACAGGCAAGCACCGTGTGCATGATCACAGTGATCTTTTAGTTCAAGGTTGCATACATTTCCCCGGCATCTTTGAATGGGATCTAATTTTGGAGTTATTTTCTTCATTCTGACTTGCGCCTGCAGTTGTCAAGGTTCCCTTTCCCGTCTGAGGAGTGGGAAGCACAGTGAGTGTGCTTCCCACCCGAATTTGTTAATGGGCTTCTCAGATTCCCCAGTGACATTGTTGTATAAAATCTGAGTGCGATCACTGATGCCTGAAACATTTATTCTGTGGTTATGGTGATGTAATTGCTGTGGAGCTGTTTGTCAGCCAAAACAGAAGAAACATCAAGTCTACTTTGTTTAAAAAAACACCCATATTTAGAAGTTACAGCTAGGGTCTCTTCATGTTTTAAAGATGGGAAAGTGAGAAGGGCTAGATTTCTCTGTAAAGAAGGTTTTATTTTTATCTTTATTTATTTATTTTATATATTCCATCTCCAGACTGGACTGACATCCTTACACCTTGCAGCTCAAGAGGATAAAGTGAATGTAGCTGAAATACTCACAAAACATGGTGCAAACCAAGATGCTCAAACAAAGGTAAATCATGGAGTGGCTACTGTCTCTAGTGTGCCAAAGGATGCTATCATTGTAAAGGAATGTTCCACTGAGCTTGCAGTTTTATTTCTTTGTTCTCTTGTTGTAGCTTGGTTATACACCTTTAATCGTGGCATGTCACTATGGAAACATCAAAATGGTGAATTTTCTTCTCAAGCAGGGAGCAAATGTCAATGCTAAAACAAAGGTAAAGAATTTTTCATTGCTTTCTTTTGCTCTTCATTCTGAACTTGGTAACCAAACACTACTGATACATAACGTAAGCTGTCTTTTTCACTAGGAAGCTATAGTTACTGGATGATAGGTGTCAACATCTGTTGATTTGTGGCTGTAGTGGAATGCCTTCTGTCTGCTACATCTTCTTGTGTAATGTTCACAAAAGAAGAGTCAGATAACTCTTTGGGTTTGTGTAAGGGAATCGATTTCTTTTCTTGTTGGTGGTTCTTTTTTTTTTTTTTTTCCCCTTTTCATTTGCAACTAACAAATGCAAGCTTGTTTCTGATCTCATTCACACATGGTTTACACCAATGTAATGTGTTGCCAAACTGGTAACTAACAATTCAGAGACTTCGGGGGTGATGCCAGGTTCTGTCCAATCTGTTGGGAGGAGAGTGGGAAGAGTTACTTCCAATCAAAGCGTGAGTGGCATGACTTTGGGAAAGAAAACAGCAGCAATGCGAGAATGCAGCTTACTGAGGACAGGTTTGGTTTTGGGTAGGGGTCTGGGTTCACCGTTACTGACCAGTTCTGCTGCCGTGGACCAAACTGCCTATAGCCAAAGACTGAATGTAGTCCACTGACTTCAGCAATTTATTCCAATATAAACTGGTGTGCGTAACAACCAAATGTGATGACTTGTGTAGCAAGAAGCGTGTGTCTCCTGAGCGTACAAAAACAGAGAGGTTCTGTTAACTGCAACAGTGTGTTGCACCCAAGATACTATCACATCATACTTACCCAGAAAGCGAAGGCTAACTCTGGAGCTACAAGTCTTCAACTTAGTTAAAGCTGCTGTCATGCAATAGCTAGCTTCTAGCTTCACGTAGGATCTCTTGGGATCGACGTGAAGAAGTCCATTGATATTTCTAGTGACATACTTAGTATTTGTAAGATCCAGTTAAGATCACAGGCTTGTGGTCTGCTAGTCATTCTGGCCAGGTCCGCTGTCCCAGCTGTGACTTCTAGGATGGATTCATTGCTCAGAGTAGGACTGTTTCATCATAGTGGTCACAGTCAAATGTGGTAAGAAACAGTTAGCAAAGCAAATAAATAAAAGATGCTGGCCCATCCCTCATGAGATCACCCAAAATTAATGGGTAAAAAACAGGGATTCCAAAAGAACTGGCAACACTGCTAGAAAAACAGCTGATAAGAATTAATAAGGCAGACTTTAGCAGAATCCAAATGGTAGCTGCCAAGACATTCAGCTGAGGTATTTGGAGGCTACCTAAAGGGACATACATACTTGCATCTTTAGTATTGGGTCCCACTCTGTGTGTGTGGGGCTACTGGACCAGGTTCTGATGCTAGTTCCCCCGGGTATTTCACTTATTTAGAATAATTTCATTAAAGTCAGCAAGTTTGTGTGACAATATGGGGCAGTGGTTCTCCAAAATCCAAAATCTCAAGGGACCAATAAAATTACTGGCAGTCTTTCAACCAGTAGTGTGGACTTGGTTTAAAGAGCAAATCAATCCTGGCTGGATTCAGGATAGACATGTTAAAGAATAAGTAACCTCTAGTGCCTGCAGAATGCTTTGTGCCATCTCCAGTGAAAAATAATACTGCTGAACTCTGTTTTTAAAGGACTGCACTGATATTTAAGTAAAGATAGTAAATTTACTTTGCACTGCAACCTACAGTAAAATCCTCCTTTAATTTCTTAGTAGTCCATGCGTGCATACTATAAATATAAGAACTGTAACAGTTCTAAACTGTCACTGTTTAATTAGTAGTACAAAGCATTACTTGCATCTGTTGAGTTGCAAAAGAGATAACTCTCAGTCTGTCTTTCAGAGCCTGCCCCCAGGCTTTACCTAAGCATATAGTGACATTGACTTGGTATTTTCTCCCAGTTTATTTTCTGCTTGCTTTCAAACCAATTGCAAATAATTTTGTAAATGAATTGCCTGACTGGACTTGCACAATTCCATCTCAGATCAACTATCTGAAGTACACTTTGGCTGTGTGTCTGTATTGTGTAACATCAGAATGAATCACTGGAGCAGATAAATATATGGAGTTAAGCATGTTTGTTAATACAGGCGTTGTGTACATGTTTTTCAGTGTAATTATGGCTTAGCCAGGCCTTTTGAAGCCAAGGTAAAGCCAAAATTGATTGACATTTGTAGTAGGTATATGTTGTTGGCCTTTTTAAAAGCAAATGGTATCAAATCACTGCTGTTAAAAAATCACATATTTTTAAATTGTCTCAAATATTTTTAAGGCAGATCTTAGGGCTTCTATAGAAAACAAAGATGTGAGAGGAAGAGAAATGTTCTCTGCTTCAGCTATGATTCTATGTCTTTACTCTGCCACTTTAATTTACTGTTCCTCATTGTTCCTGTCTCTGATCTAGAAAATGAGGAGTTATTTATCTTTCCAGAAATTGGCTTATATTGTGAGATATAAGATGATGTGAATAAAAATAATATCCTTATGTTTTCATTAGAATGGGGAAGGACTATTATTATTACAGTAGATTTATTATGTTCAGGTCAATTGATGGCATAATTTCTTTTTAAAATGTCTCAAAAGGAGAAGAATTAAGCAAACAAAAGCATCTAATCTAATTGCTGGTGGTCGTTGTTGTTGTTGTTCTTTGTTTGCTTTTATGGTGACCAATATGGACAACAGAATGGGTACACCCCTCTCCACCAAGCTGCTCAACAAGGCCACACTCACATCATCAACGTTCTTCTCCAACATGGGGCCAAGCCGAATGCCATCACTACTGTAAGTCTGTGAAGTGCCTGTGGAACATCGCTGCCTGGATGGTTCTTTCCTTTCTTAGGACTTGAGAGCAAGTCTTTGTTTCGGTGAAAGTATTTCTCATACAGCTGGTTGTCAGATGCGTAAATGTTAACTTCCTCTCCTTTTCCTTATACTCTTAAGGTAGTTCAGATATAACTCAGTGTGCACTAAGCTAAATATGAGATGAAGAATCTGATTTCTGAGCTGCAATGTCAGTCTGGCCACACCTAGTTGTGCTGTGCTTGTTCAGTTGCCCTCTGCCTCAATTCTTCTGTCTGTAAATTGATATCTTGATAAGGACTTTTCCTTAAAAATTAAGGGGAAATCAGAAGCTGGGTTTCTTTGAAGATTTGGATCCATATTTCTGTACCTCCACTGGATCTCTGTTTCAGGTTCTTATTAAGTTCACTGATGTTAATGCTTCCTCAAAGACCATCAGTAACCTCTTGCACGGCTCCTTTTCCACAGTCAGCTAGGAATGAGACTGTGATATTTCATGTTGATATTGTTATTAGTCACTTCTACTTGGGCAATCTTTAAAATGCAGCCAGAAAGTCCAAAACTCGTGTCCTTCCTCAAAGTGGCTCTGGTTACCATGTACCTACATTGTAATTGTTTAAGTTGGCACTGGGGACCTGTTTGGTCCTGGAACGATCACGTGGAATAATCTTCTGTGAAGTTATCCAAGCTACCAGTTTATGTGCTGTGATCCAAGCTACCAGTTTATGCTTCTCATTAAGCAAGAGACCCTTGTAGTCAGCTTCTGGGGCTGAAGGTTCTACTGGACACATTCAGCCAAAGGTCTCTTTACTTGCGTTCAGTCCTCCAGTTGGGGCTGTCATGCCAACTCTTACCCAGATCCAAGCAGAATCTCAAGAATATGTCTGCATTGCACAGTTTGCATGCTTTTTCAGGTGCTAGCTCTGTTCCTGTCCACCTTCAGGTTGACATAAGAGAATTTCAACCTGAGACAGCTGCCATGGGGTTATGGGAGTGGGATATGGGCAGTTAATGTGCAAGCAACAGTAACAGTCACACTATTTGTGCTGTGAGGATGCTTATCTATTCATTTTGTGCTGCTAATCCACAAACCCTGTGTTGCTTTAGGGTTGCTGAGCTAGACTAATGCAGAAGAACTTAAAAAGTAGGTAACTAAAGCTGATACCGAAGGAGAGAGAAGCCCTCAGGCTGATACCGTGCACACAGAGCAGTGGTATCACATGAGAAATCATTCCAATGTGAAGAGCCATACAGTGGCTTTCCATGATTCCCCTAGTAGGCCAGCGTGTTGTTCTTTAGTTCAGAGAAAAATAATATAAAACAGGCTAGTGTGCAGCTCTTTACAAAGAATTGTGGAGTACGTCCCTCATTCCCCTCCCCAAGGTGAGTGGCGCAGGGTCTATGGACTGCCGCATCGCGTGGAACCAAGTAACTCAGAGCAGCCTCTGCAACCACTTAGGCTGAAAACTGGCTGCCAGTCGCGTTGGTCAGTTCTGCAGGGAAGTTATGCCCTCAAATAGTGGTGGATGATTTAGCAAGTTTCTGATACTTCTTTTTCTTTCTTTTTTTTTTTTTCATGAAAAGGTTCATTAATTTCGCTTCCTGTTGTGGCTGGCCTTACGCTACGATGGTAGAGCTCCTTGAAATAAATTACCATGGACCCTGCTTTGAGCAGTTTGAGTAGCACTTCAAATGCAGTGAGACAGATGGCAATCTTAACTACTGTTTGTTTAATATGAAAGGCTACAATCTAGGTTGATAAAATTGAATTAATAGTACTTATCTCCCAACCTATTTTAATGTTCCAGGTGACGAGCTGGAGATAAATACGCCTAAACAATTACTAAATTATCATTTTAATGTGCATGTGCTGAATGACACATCTATATATCATGGGCATTTAAACTGCAAATAAATATATTCAAATGGAAAATAATTCCCAAGCCTTATATAGCCTTGTCTTTGTGTTTGTTACATCATCAGCTTTTGTGTACTTTTATTGTACGTAAATTTTTGTTGTAAGGTGGAATAGAAGTGTATGTGGAGAATACAGCTGTAATCTTGTATTCCTCAAAGAGGAATTGGACTAGATAAAGATTTAACATTTTCAACTGGAAGTGAAACTAAGATTTTAAAATACTTCTTTTAGAAACACATCTCTAATATAAAGAAGTTTATGCAAAATGACCACCTAAGGGTTAAAACATACAGCACTTTTTTTAATTTGGAATAGCAGGCAGATGTAAGTGTGTTGTGTTACCATGGTAATCAGAGCTATAGTCTTAAAGAAGTTACAAAGACAGAGTCAGATGTAACAGTAAAAAAACAGTGATTTTCCTAGGCTGCGCCTTGTTTTGGATGGAAATGCTGGCTCATGCAGTGTTGAGAGTGATCTCATTGGTTCACATCACAATCCTCCCTCTTATTTCTCTCTCTCTCTCTCTCCCCTTCTCTCTTTTTCTCTTCAGAATGGTAACACTGCCTTAGCTATTGCTAAGCGTCTGGGATATATCTCAGTGGTTGATACGCTGAAGGTTGTAACGGAGGAGATTACTACCACCACAACTGTGAGTTGCAGATGCATTAAAATGTCTCTCTTCTTTATCGAGAACGTTGTCTTTCTCTTCTTCCCTCAGATTCTCCATGTACCTCTTTCTCTTTTTATTTTCTGATTTAAGCCCCCCTTTCTGTTGTTTTTTTGCAAAAGTGCTACAGTGCTTTCAACATATCTTTTAAGCATGTAGAAGTGTGTGTAATCCATCAGGTTTTACTGAGCCAGATAACAAGTTTTACGTGCATACAGATGGAAAACAACTATTCAAGGGCAGAGTAAAACTTTTTTTCTAGAGATGGGTCTGAGCTACAAATCCAAACTTTCCAGAAGTTTGTGAGTTGTTGTTTAGATCCTGTCCTGCTTCTCTATTTGTCTTTTTGCCTCTCTCCTTCAGTCTCTCCTTACATTTTCACACTTCTTTTAACACCTGCTGGGGCTCAACCATTGCAGCACACCACAGCAAGCTTCTTAGCATTTGGATTCTACCAGCTGTGGACTGGTGCCAAGCATAATGATGCTCACTAGATGGCTCTGAATCACATCAGTCATTTTTTTCACTCAAGGCACTTTCAGTTCAAATGGATGCTGTCTTTCCAAAATACAGAAGAATTTTTCCTTATGTGCTCAGTCCTCTGTGCTCTTGGTAGTCTGCATTTTGACTTCAGGGTTTGTGAATAGTAGATGCTGAACATCAGCAAGGTATTAATGTTGCTTTAAGCCAGGAAAAACATGTATTCTGACAATCTGGGAGGGGAAGGTTTTCTCTTCCCATCTACAACTTTTTTTAGCAGTTAGGAAGGGAGAACATCAGAAATAGTGCATCATTTAAGAAATCAATTTTACTGTAGATTTCCATTACTGCATTTTATCTTGGAACCTTGTTGTAGGATCAAGCTTTTTTTTTTTTTTTTTAATGCAAGAAAGATTAGAAGTCTAGAAAACCTATCAGATCTAGATGTCATT
The DNA here is from genome assembly GCA_013399475.1 of Chauna torquata. Lineage (NCBI taxonomy): Eukaryota > Metazoa > Chordata > Aves > Anseriformes > Anhimidae > Chauna > Chauna torquata. The sequence goes on along the minus strand of VXAL01006024.1, from coordinate 8,076 downwards.
TAGGAGCTCACAGATGTGAAAATCCCCAGATTGCTTAAAAGATGCCACTACTCAATTAATGAAAGGGCTAGGGTAAGGAGAAGAAATCCAAACTCTTCTGTAAAGAAATGGAAAAATTTGATTTTGCTGCATGCTGACAGCAAGTCCTGCTGATATTAACTGAGGAAGATGGCATAGGGTTACAAATAGAGTGAGCCATAATTTATTAATGATCTGCAAAAATCAGACTGAGTCAGGTTTGGACAAGGAATTCCAACGTAATTCCAGAAGTCTCTTAATAAAGACTGTATGATTTTTTTGATGTTTATTTCACGTTCTTATTTAATCATATAGCACATCACACATATACATGCATAAGCACATACATATCTATTCAGAGATTTAAAAAAATAAAAACTAGGTAAAATTTTTCAAGAAACATTAGCTCTATTTTCTCAAGTATATTTTCTATCCTCAAATGACGCTTTTGTGTTCTCTGTGCTGTGTCTTTTTTCTATTCAGGCCTGACATAAGTCATAACTTCCTTTTTATCGTACATTGCACAGCACTGTAGAGCCTTGTACCTTGTCATAAATACATATAATATGTTTTGTAATAGTAAGGATTCCACTGTGAAAAGGCCCTGTGAGTTATTTACTTTGGGTAAATGTTTCTTTAAACTTTGAGGGTGGTGGGCTTTTCAACCAGATACCGGATGCTTGAGGTTTAGGACAGAATCAGACACTGAAACTTACTTGCATAGTTGACCTCTAATACTTGCATATGAGAGAAATCTGAAATCTTGTACTGTGTCTGCGTACAAAGTGCTGTTTTTAAAAGTCAGGTGGGAATCCTCAGGAAACTCAGCAGATTTTTCAGATACGAATTTGTCTGAATCTTACAGCTTAGGGATATATAGAATGTAAACCTCTGTTGTTGTTGATGGTGATTACTTTGATTCGACACAATTTTGAACAAGTGCTAAAAAGGAGGGATAAAGAGCAGGCACTCCCTGCAATAAAGTTCTCCAGATGGTGAGGTTGGTATTGCCAAACCAGCATTTAGCTTTTAGCAGTGAAAAAAAGGTACTGTCACCATAGCTACTTCATTCTCTAAGGCTGTAGCAGAGTGATGCATGGAGGATGTTAGAGAGGCTGATGCTTTATTAATATTCAAGTCACTGGCATTTGAGATGAGGAAAAAATCTCCAGTGCCAAAGCCTTTGGTCTAACTTTGAACAAATTTTCCTCTTACTTACACAAGTATAGTTGTTAGTAGAGCCACATGAATATAAAGCAATAGAGAGAATAAGGTGCACATATTTCTACTCTGTTCAGATATGAATAGGAAGTAAATCAGAATAAGCTAGATTTTCAAAGGTTTTAGTATGCAATAAAGTTTGGGGTTATTTATACAAATAGGTATAGTCTTCCTGTGGACAAATTAATATGTGAGGAGCTTTGAGATTTTTTTTATGCTGTACTGCTGTTGAGTAAGCAATTGCTGAATGTACATAAAGGTTTATGTACATACATCTGAATTATTCTGTGCGAACATGTGAAATTCTGGCCCTCCAAAGAAACTTTTAAATACAGAAGCTTAAAGCGAGGTACATAATTGAATTCTCAGTGGCACTAAACAATAGTGAGTGGGCCATTCATGGGACTGGATAAGGATTTCAAATTTTGAGAGTATTTGACATTTCGAATGTGCCTGTCAATTAAAAAAATTCTAGTACTATAAAAAGATTTTGTTTAAAACAAAAATATTAATTCCCAGCTTCTGTTGGGAATTGATGTAGTGTTAATGATTCCTACAGAGTTCAGTGTTCCACAGATGACATTGCAGAGTTTTTCTTCTGAAATACACACACATGCACGCACATCTGTTTTCCAAACTTTGTTTCAGTTGTTAAATTATGTAATAGTTGTCTTATACTGAAAGAAAAATCAGGAAATAAAGTATCACTACTTATCTGTAAAAAAAAATAATAATGTCTGCCATTGTTATTATACAGGGGCAGTACAAATCTAATTTATGAATAAATTGATATTGTGATAAATAAACCTTATGAATTAGGGTTTGCAGATCTAAGCGAATACAAAGACGATACGCAATGTACCTGACGTACCTTTGGGAAGATACTCTATACCTGTGGCTTGTGGTATTGTAGCGTCCTTTCCCTTCTGTGTTCTTCTAGTCAAAAGGGTTTTGTACATAAGCTAAGGTGGGGAACGGAGTTTTCTGAAATAAATTTTGGTAATACAACAAACATACAAAAACTAGCATTTGTGACTCCTAGGCGGTCCATTTCTTTCCCTTTCTTCAGAACTTGATCATCTCCTTCTGTCTTTGTTTTCCTGACCTTTCAGTGATTTTACATGGGGAATGTACAAACCAGCAATAGCAAATTTGTGTTACAATTTGTGTATATACAATTATAATGGCAATTACAATGCCAGTAGATTGGTACTCACATATACTTTCGTACTTCACTTGAAAAACACACAGCCCCCTTCCCCTGGGTTTATTTCTTTAGCCCAGTGCCAGTGTTTTTTTTTGTTTTTTTTTGTTTTAATTTAGGATGTATTTGTTAACTTATTGCTGTATTGTTGAAGAGACAAGGTCAACATCACCTGAGTAACGGCATGCTCTCCATCTGTCACAGCTGGCATTGTCACCCTACTGCTGCCTGACATTTCTATCTGAGAAAAGCTGTAGGAATGCAGGGGGAAAGTCAGACATATTGGTGGAGGCATTCAGTGAACATAAACTATTTTTTCAATACAGAACATGTGTTATGAAAAGCACTGCAACAGAAATAATTGATTTCCTGAATCATGGGTAAGAATGAATTTAGGAGGCCTAATTGAGATTACCATTTGAAGCAAATGTCATTGTCCTTTCCTTGTACCTCAGGAGAGTGAATTGAAAATTGCAGGTTTTTTAACTGCTGTTAAATATATTTTCAAAAATGTAAAACAGACTCTTTAAACAAATTTCCAGAGTAATTACTCTGTTGGTAACTTTGTTATTTTTAAAAGTGCAGTATCTTAGAATAATCAGGAATGCCATCTTTGTCAGTTTGTTAGAAAAGTAGAAATATAAGGCAGAATCTGGACATAACATGCTTAGTTTTGTGCAACAGTAACTGCTGTTGACTTCACTGCTTGATATCAATGGGCATCTTCCCAAAAGCACGTTGCGTAAAGCCCTTGGGATTTGGCTGACATTAATTATCACTCAGATTGTATGCTGTTTCACTGCTTCCGCATATAATGTTAATTTATGCTTGATAGATACCATCCACAATAGGGAGTGAAGTACTACCTCAGTGGGAGTTTCACAAGGCTCATGGTCTCCTGACATTCCCCTGCATGCCAAAGGGGCACATCTGCTGCCACATACCTTAAAGGGGAGATTTGTTGACTCCCCTCCACAGCTCCTCAGTTCAGCTGACTGGCTACAGATCTGGGTGGAACCAGGGAAATACTTATTTTTTCTGTTGTGACTAATGCTGTTCTGATCACTGCTCTTTTTTAAGTCCATGACATTTTGTCCCTTGTGCTGTAACACACTGAAGAGTTTCCTTGAGAAAGCTTTCTCACACCTTGCACTTCTTACAGTTTCTCTCATTATGTTCTTTATCTCTTCCTCTAACGTGTTATCTTGATGCTAAAAGAATATCCCCCGTTCTTAATTCAGCAGCCCGGGCACCTCATGTTTCCTCCTGGAAGTCATTTATGCAGATAAAATCATAAAAAAAACCCCAAACTTCCAACATTCTCCTGCTGTGTGCTCTTGCATTTAAGCAGTGTCCTTTGAGCTGTACTCGGTCCATGCTTGCTCTGTACCACAAAATCAGAATCTCCAAGTAACTTTGTTCTGATGTATACATGATTTGGGGGAATATACACGATTTATTAAAGGGATATCATTAATATGCAGTGTAGTCAGTTTTGGGGGGGAAAGGGGAGAAAGAAATGTTTCAAGTGATCTGTGTAGATCCTTCACATCTTTTTTAGTTTAAAAATTTCACATCATTCATAACTTCATTTCCAAATGCTTTACGATTTAATAATTTCCATATGCCACATGCAACTTCGTGAAGCTCTTCTGTAGACATTACCTAATTCATTTTAAAATCATATTGGAAACATTGAACTGAATTGTTCTGTATACACCATTTATAAATAAATTTGCTC
>VXAL01006023.1:89021-118064 GCA_013399475.1 Chauna torquata | reverse complement strand
ATGATGTTCCTATCTACTCAAAAGTTTCTGAGCACTTTTATGTTTAAAAGTATACTAACAGGTTAAGAGCACTTTTATGTTTAAAAGTATACAAAGATTAAGAACGAAAGATGTGCGCCTGCCTTTCTGCTCTGCATTCCCTATAATAGGATCAGCAATGCTTTAATTTCCCTCTTCTATGTTCAGAAACTTATTCTTTGTTATACATATTTAATATGATTCTTCTGTTCTTAGGTAGTGATTTCATTGACAAGCTTGACTGTCACAATACCTTGTGAATTTGTGAAATTATCTTGTCTCAACAAAACTAAATTCTAAAATTAAAATGATTTTGGGTTCTCTTTGGTATGAGACACTTCCAATCAGACTGAAATGCATAGAAAACACTACTGATAGATAACTACTGTTGCAGGAATAAACCTCCAGGGAGCAATACTTTGGACTGCTGATGTCTCAAAATGTTTTTGATTTCCTGCAGAGTTGTACAAAACCGTCTATGAAGAACAAGAAGAAAAATGCCAAAAAAGATTTTAAAAGATTCTAAAGATTTTATACTTAACGTGTCAGTAAATTTTTCATCAAACCACCATGAAAAAACAATTTCAAATAAATACAGCTCAAAGTTCATATTCTATGTTTTTACTCTTTGCTATTTCAGTGTTTTTTTTTTTTTTAAACAAACTAAAGGTTAAAGCTCTTATTAAATTTGAATTCCACATCAGGACCTTAATCACAATGTTACTACTTTGATACTGCAATATAAATAATAACTGCTGTGATGAATTTCACACGGCTGCTCACTGAATGTTGCAGTAGCTTATTCCTGCTAACTTTTTCTTATTATATCCTACTAATTTCTTATTGCTTATTGTCCTAATCTGGTGTTATCTAGGCATAAAACACATCAGTCTTATTGTGTTTCACAGAGATGTCCAAGGGTCATATAAGCCATTTTATTTTACTTTATGTTATTTTATTTTATTTTGTTATTTTATGTTATGTTATTTTTTTTTTGGTTGTTAGGCTGGTGTTTATATGGCCTGTGGCATGTATATTTTTGATTTATGGGCAACCACAAAGCTCATTAAAGATGATAAACATCCTAGATATCTGTCACTCACACTGAAGTTACAAACTATTAAATAAGTCATTGCTTAGTGATAGATGAAAAAGGCCAAGGACTTATCATCATGTACGTTCTGGGGCTGGAACTTAATTATTTGCAGTCTCCTCTTCTTTTTCTCACCTAGAACGGATCTCAGTGGTAAGTGGGAGAAAGATCAGAGAAGCAAAAATTCAAATGGAAAGCAACCAGAGAAATAATGATAAACTCATTTTTTGTCATGGCCTTAAAAGAAAGTCAACAGATGAAATTTTCTTTTAGAAAATTGTTGGAAGAGAGGTAGGGTTGGAATTACAAACAAGAAAATTGGTTTAGGCCTCCTGTGTTCAGCAAAATAAATATATGTATTCATAGATTTTAACTAAACAGAAAGGGATTAGATAAATACCATTTGCTCTAGCAAAATATTTTCCAAACAAAACCAACTTGCACAGATTGCTTATAACTCAGCTAAGCACTTGAGACGAAATGTGTATCCTAGTGTGAAATTCTTGGTTCATTGGGGGAAAAAAAATCCAAACGGCTTTATAAAAAAATCTAATCTTGGATTAATGTTTTAGTTCAACAGCTGTCTCCTGGTGAGGAGGCCTTTCCAGATTTATTGTGTAAAATACAAATCTGAATTATTAACAGATGATAAAAATGAAAGGAGTTTGTTTCACTTGTTTTGTACTTCAATTCCCTATAGACATTTAAGCGAGGGTCAGGAGCCTTCTTGATATGACTGCTACATGTGTAGCATGTCATCTTCATCTCTTCAGACAGGAGAAAATCTTTTCTAAATTATCTCTTTGCAAGAAGAATGCACATTCCTTTGCACTAATTTATTTTTCTGTTTACTTACCGGAATTGTCTCTAAGCACATTCTTATTTTTCAGGCAAAAAAAGAGTAAAATTTTATGCTCAGGGAATTTGTCTTTCAGAGTCTATCTTTGTATGTTTATTATAGGTATATTTTAAGAGGCACAGACACCCGTTTTTGTTTGTTCCCTCATTTCCAAGTGCTTCAGTTAGTGCTGTGACAATATGGACAATTTTGTTTCTTGGAAACTCCAGCTATATGCATTTTATAGAAAGATTTTTATTTTTTAGAATATTGGTTGTTGGGTACTAACTTTATACTTTGTTCTGTACACAGGAAACTATAATGCTTGCCTTAAAGAGCGACCTAATTTTTACTTTTGATTTACTTCAGTATGACGAAGGTAATATCTTTCAACATTAGGTTGATCAATGGGAAAAAGCTGAATACAGTATTTCCTGATTATTTTTTTTTTTAATATGTAATAGGCAAATGATAGCAAACACTAATAGACTAAGAATAATAATAGGCAAATCAGTAGATTTGTATGCTGTCTGCAGTTGTGGTTACTTCCTTATGTTGTATGTATTAACCTCAGTTGCAATGGGTCACTTTTACACGTAGAGAGCAATAAGTAAAATGTAATGATATATGCTGTTGAAAGGATTTTAGCAACAACAACAAAGCATAAGGTAATAGTTATACTGAGGTCAATGGGAAGATTAAAAGGGGATTTGGATTTTTTTCTAAATTAAAATTAATTGAGAAGTGTTAGGCAGTAGCTACCAAATGCCACAGCAGCACTTTTAAAATGAAAGTTAGGGTATATTAATGAGTTTTTTTTTTTAACCTTTCCAAATACAAAAAGGATGAGTCTTCATGACATAACGTGTCAGTGCTGATTGTGGCTACTTGATTGACTGATTTCATCAGAAAAAGTGGTTTAATTTTGTTTCTTTTTAAGGATCATCAGATCAATGAAAGTACCAGAAAGAATGAATTCTGTAGCACATTGTTCCTTGAATAAACAGATTTCTTAGTATTACAGAGAATTTATTCTTTCCTGCTACTTGTGTGGTTTCAGTTACCTTATAATGCAGTTTAATGGTGCTCATTCTTTGTTAGGAGGAAAAGATCAAAACAAAGGCAAGACTAGACTTGTATTGTACAAGACAGCAGGCAACTACTGTGTCACTTTTTAATCAGTTTTACCCTTATTTCTCTTGGGAAAATGCTTTTGTGTCTCAGAAGCCCTTTTGCAGTTTGTTCTGCCTTTTAAGTCACACAGGTGCTACTCAGAATAGCTCGGTGGTACTCTGAAAATGGTCTGGTAAATTTAATCTGTTGTTTCCATGTCTTGCCTTCATTCTTCTTTCATTGATGGTTCTGGATGCCAGAGAGCAGATATTTGACTTCTAGGACAGATCAGTAGAAATGTATCTGCTAATTGATGTTGTAGTGGTTTGCAGCTCCAAACTAAACAAGCAGACATCAGAGTTTGCAACTACTCAAATATCTGCATGGTATTAGATAAAAGACAAAGAACAAGTAGAAGGACAGATTCCTCTAAGACTCTCCTCATATCAGCTGTTCTGACAGAAGGGACGTATTTTTGTTGATTCTTGTGGAGAGTGTGAGAGCAGACTGCTGAACCCAGAGAAATCAATGCAATATTCCGAACAGTTTCAGTATAGTTAGATTTCTCCCAAAGTTTCTGATTCTTCAGCCTTCAATTTCCCATCACAGTTAATGAGAAAGAAGGTGACTAGGATGTTCTGTACAGGATAAAATGAGATATGATGACTCTGATCACAAGTGATGCTGGATGACTGGAGTGATCGCTCGTGTGTGCGGGAACTATGGATGTGTGTGAAGTTCTGAGGTTAAAATTTTGAATTCTTCCCCGTAGAGCTAGCTGTGATTTGACATTAAGAGATGTTATGTGGTTTGGAGGCAAAATAAATAGTTGCGCTACCTAAATTCACTGTCAGTCTGGGATATCTGGAGGAAAAGTGTAGTTCCGCCTGTTAGGCCACAATTCTACCTTTGCTTCCTTCTTTTGGAGTAGAAATGGATTAGTTGATTTGAACCCTACTTTGCCTCCTGGGCCTAACAATTTTAAGCACCCAGGTGGTGTCTGACATCAATCAGGGCTCCTTCTGGAGCAGGTTTCTGCATCAGGAGGGAGTTCAAAAGCTCCTTTTGAAGGACATTTTCTTGTTGAGGTTCTTTGAAATTCTGAGGAATTAAAATGATGAAAGGCAGCTCTGGTCTGTGAGAGGAGGCAGATAATTGTTTCAAGTGCCCTTATTTTTGTTATCTGTGGATTTTTAAGCTTGTGTATTCACTAGGTATTGCTATAAGATATACTTATTAAAAATGGCAATAAAAAGAAATCTTAAGTTATGAAATGCTGCTAATAAAATATGTTAAAAATATCAGAATTTTCTGACCTAAGTGTATATTCTGGATGATGGGTTGATGTCCTGGTCTGTTATTGGAATCGACTTACTTCTTGCAGGAAGAAAAGCCTCAAATCACAAATTTGTTAAAGGATCTTTCTTGGCTGCAGTAAAAGCTGTTTACAGGTTATTTCTTGTGAAGAGGAAATAAGGGAGAGTAGGATTTTTCCTATTAACTGGTAATAAATATCAATATCTCATGTTTTCCATGCAAAATACCATTTATACAAAGAACTCAATAAAGCAGCACAAAGAAGAAAAAAGAGAATAGCAAAGAAAATGACAATTTCAGAAATAAGTTCTATATAAAATAAAGAAATAGAACTTCTTTCAGCCCAAGCTCTAATTTTTTCATACCTTCTGTTGGAAAAAGAACTGGAAAGGAAACAGAAGGTAAATCCCTTAGCGTCTTCAAAATGTTCCTCAAAGCTTTTCTTCAGCAGTCAGAAGTGTATCCTGGAATAAATGTGGAGAAGTATTTCCCTACTTTTTTTTTTGTGGAATATTTTGAGAAGTCTTATTTTCACTGGAAGTAGAAACTGAAGTAATTTTCAGAACCCTGAGAGGTACAATTATAAAACTCCCAGAGCAGCCTGGAGAAGAGGAGGCTTGGAGGATCTTATCAAAGTGTATAAATACCTGAGGGAGGATGCAATGAAGATGGAACCCTGCTATTTTCAGTGGTGTCCAGTGACAGGACAAGAGGCCATGGGCACAAACTGGAACACGGGAGGTTCCATCTAGACACCAGGCAGCACTTCTGTGCTGTGCAGGTGACTGAGCCCTGGCACAGGCTGTCAGAGAGGCTGTGGAGTGTCCTCCTCGGAGATCTTCAACTGCTGCTTGGATATGGCCCTGGGCACCTGCTCTGGGTGGCCCTGCTGGAGCAGGGGTTGGGCCAGATGGACCAGAGGTCCCTGCCAACCTCAAGCAGTCTGTGATTCTGTGAACAGACAAATAGCCAGGTGCTCATCTGGGAACTCAGGCTTCATGGTCTGGGTCTGCCAAATTTGGGACAGGCTTTAATCTTTAATCATGTCTAGAAAAGAGTCCTTAGTATGTTTGATCCTGTGTAGTAAAACCAAACAGAGTCCACCACTGCCAGCTCCAATTTTGTTGTTTCTCTGGGCAAACTATTTCATACTGTTTTGCCAATATATTAACTCCTTGACATCTCCATCACCACTTCCAGAACAGTTATGACTTCTGAAATCATCTATGGAACTTTTTTCCTTTGCAACTTATTCTGATCAGAAGTTCCATCCTAGATTAGAAAAATCCTCCTGAACAACAACAACAAAACCTGTGTTGAAACCATAATACATCTAGAAGCCATACTGCATTAGAAAAAAATATATTTTGGTGAGAAAATGATTTATTGGAAATGTTTCTATTGGCTCTAGAAACAACTTCATTTATTTATGGGATCTGAACTATTTGGGAGATGAACTCTGATAAATCTGGCCCTTAAGATGGATATTCTACATCAGGAACAAAAATTTACTAATATGACACGCCACAACTTTCTTATGTCCCTGTGTAAAACTTGTGCGCTGTTCTCCTGACCTGCTAACAGTGACTTTAAACTTACTTCATGGTTTCTTTTCAAAATTCTGTTGATATTTGTTCCTCAGAGTTTTATTCAAATTTTTGATTGGTTTTGATCAGCCCACATTCATTCATGTGCCTTCACATCTTTTCAGATTTTGGAGGAGGTTGTTTGTAGGAAGCCCTGTTGGGCTGCTTGTCCAATGCACTCTGTACTGATGCATTACAGATACTTGTGAACGGCGGAAAGCCCTGGTATTTCATCTGCACTTGCTCACTTGTTATTCTTGCTCCTCATGCTTTTATGTTTTCCTCAGAATTGTACCTTCTGCATGCACGTTAGTGCATGTGCTTTGTACTTTAAACCTTCTGCTGTTTATTTGGTTTTATGGACATTTCTGGTATTGTCTAATTTTTCCTAGTTAAAAAGTCTGTTGCTAATCTTCCATTTACCTTGAATGTCCTTCACAGTATTGTGCTGCATTCAATGTATAATATGTATCTGATGTGTTACAAATCAATCTGAACTTAAGAAACCATGCTGTGTTTAAATGAACCAGCTTTGCTATGTGTTTTAAAATAACTTCTAAGATCCTTTACAGCAGCTGTGAGGGTTCCATTACTGCAAATTCCTTCTCTGTGTGATACAGCTACTCTACAAATATAGTATCATATAATGTGGACAGGTAAAATTCATCTTATGAATTTTTATAATTCTTTAGCTCTGGGCTACTGAATGTGTTGCTATCTCTTGAGACAATCACATATTTCTCAATATTTTATCAAAGTTGGCTGATATTGCCAATGCTCTGAAAGTTTGTTTCCTTAGCCCTGAGATATTTTCTGCCCGTGTGCTTCCAGTCTCATTACTAGATTCACATAATTCTTCCTGTAGGTGGCTGCAAGTTTATTGTTCTATTGATGCTCCTTCATCTCTCTAAAAATGTTTGTTCTGTACCTCACCCACAGAATGTGCAAATAGGTGTTTTACTACAAAGCAAACATGTTGAGTTGTGGGTATGACAGTAACACATGATTTTTCTGAAATTGATATTCAGAGAACAGAATAGCAATAAATCCATTGCTTGAGAGAAATCACTGTATCAGTTTAGTGGCTATGATGATGGAGAGCCCTCTGTGGAAAGGGAGCTACGTTCTATCCCAAAATTCTAGTCTGAAACGACCAGCACACCAGGGCCCTAGAGCATCCTGCAGCCTCTGTGAGGGCTCATACTGGCTCCCTCTGCAGACTCCAGAACTGCGAAGGTAAGAGGAGAGAAGAAAGAAATAGGATGGGAGGAATGAAGGGCAGGAAAGGTGCTGTGGATAAGAAATAACTTGCACTTGAGCATTTGCTGGTAAAATTGCTCTGAGACAGCTTGTAATTTAGCACAACGCTGAGCAGCTCTAAAGCAGCTAAAAAATTTCGAGTCACCTAAGTTGTTCCCTAGTTTCAGCACAGCTCTGTGTATCGTCCTGTACATTTTGCGCAGAGCATTTAAGAAGCAACAAATCCTCTCCACCTCTTTGGAGGTACCACCGTATCTTAACTTGAGTAACGTACTGAGAGACCTGCATGGCTGCACAGCTGTTCTCAGTTTCCCTTCCCGTTACAGCCCAAATGGGCCCTCACATTTTTCAAAGCATATTTATCCTAAAATGTCCTCAGCTGGAAGTTATATCCTATTCAAAGGAACTTCTTATTCCATTACACTCCCCCTTGAAAAATATGAGGCTGGTCACCTTTTCTGAATCCAATTCCCCTCTGTCTTTGCACTCAAGCTTGTGATCCCATTTACAAGTCTAGTTGTGCCAAGATCCAGGGCCTTCTAGCTGTGACCTCCTGCAGGCCCTGCCCCATTGGCACCTTTTTGTGACATGGCAGGTCTCCAGTGGGTGTGTTGGAGCAGCCAGCATGCTCCTTTTCATCTGCCCAATTCAACCCACCTCACGGAGTTACTCTTCTTTCTACTTCTGTCAGTGAATAGAGGACTGGCACTTGCTCCCATGGTTTCATCATGTAGGTTACTTAGTCAACTGATAGCGATTATAAAGCAGTCACCGTAACAGAGGAAATCACTCTCAAAACTTAAATGAAAAAATAGTGAAGTATCCGAGTTGGTAGCATGAAGCTGGGAACCCTGCTAGTGTAGTTTTGCAAAAGGTTATTCTGGCATCAGACAGGATGAAAGAGGAATTTAAAAAAAATCTTCATGTAGAAAATATGATTTTAATTTCAGAAGCAATCAAATCTGAATTGTTTTGACTCTGACAACAAACAAAAACCAACCAAAAAAAAAACTGGAAGGAGTAGATTTTCCTACTGGGACTTGGTAACATTTCATGGCAAAGGAAGATGTGACTCATGCTACTCATAATTGCTGGAGCCCATAACCTGCAAGTCTTGGCTCTCTGAAGTCTCTCTCCAGGCTCCCCTTCAGGCATGTACTACATAACAACTCAGTGCTGCTGCCTAAAGCAGAGTTTTTCTTATCTTTGTTCTCTGTCTTCCCTTGTTGACAATACAGCATCAGCACTGTAGTGCCACTGCGGTGTGCAAGGGAGGGAGGATGGGGGTTGCAAGTATAAACTGTGGTCCATTGTACCTAACGTGCAGGTAGTAAGGACTGCTTAGAAGAGAAAAGGAGAAGAGCAAGATTTTTATTTTTATTTTTAAAACAAGCTTCTGCCTAGTGTCAAATAATATAAGATTTTCCTTTTTCTTCCTCTCAGCTGCAGGGAATGCATCAGGAAGCGGAGCACTCAGGCTTTTAATTTACTTTCCTCTTGACGCTCCATACATTGCAGTGGAGGCAGGCTACAGAGCCTCACTGTTGGTCTGTCTTCTAATCAGTCTTGTCTGAAGGAATTATGCTTTGCTGCTAACTACAATGTGCTGCTGCTTTGCTGTCTACTATCCTTGTGAATAAATGAGCAGGAAGAATTTGAAAATAGATTTTATACGTGGTGAAAACAAAGCCTACCTCCACCCTTCATGCAGTACATTAATTAATTAAACTGTTGCCATATTGCCCGTAAGCAATCTCCTTGTTTATTTTACAGTGAGAAGGAAGGGTGTAGGACTAAGAGTGCTGTGCAGTGACAGAAAATGGCTGGCTTCTACCCACTGAAAATACAAATGCTCCTCTATGGCCCCAGTGCAAAGTACTCATCCTGCAGTCCTGTACCACACTTGCAGCGAAGAAGTGTGCCAACAGAAGCGTCTGTTACTTCTGTCCACCTATGATGGCTTTACTATCATGATTACTCAAATGGTTTACAGTCACTGAAAGACCTCTGGAGTCTGATCAGAGAAAACCGGAGAAGCAGCAGTCTCACAAACAGGAGTTGTAGTCCTATTTTGCTCCATAATACCTAAAAAGAGATCTTTAGAAATGGTGTTTTCCAGCATCCTCTGAATTTGTCTTGGAAGGGGTCAGGGAAGTGGCTGTAAAGAGCAAGTGAGCTTTTAGGAAAGTGTTGGTTTGATGGGGGAGGGAGTGAAGTTGCCTCAGTCACACAGCTGAACCCACACTATGCTATTACATATTCTGGTGGTGTTTTGCCAAAATTTCACCTGGGTTAGAGTAGGTGAATGTCTTATTTACTTCATTTCTCTTTCCTCCATAACTTAGTTTCAAATTATCTGACCTGTCTGGATTTTGTAACCTTTCTTCTCAGGACAAATGTTGTCTTTGTCCAATTCATATTATGTTCTTCCCCTGCTCCTTGGATCTAATGCTGTATCTTACCTGCATGCAGATTTCCGGAAGATTGGCAGGTACTTGCTTGTGAAAGGCTGCATCTCATCTGAACAGGAAAAAGGTGGGGAGCATATCGTGGAATAAACCGTAAATGGCAGTGGTAGTCCTTTTTTATATCATATGTGCGGACAGGTTTCAGAGGAGAATGGATCTGAGAATGCATCATATGACAAATGAAGCATGTGTGAAACTTCTTTCTTCAGCCAATATCTTAACAAAACTGATCTAAAAGAACAAAAATTATTAGTTAGATTTTGGGTAGAAATAACGTGCTTCATACGGTAGGCTACACAAGCCTAGTCTAGTGCATTTAGATGTCAAAATGTGGTCATCTCAGTTCTATATGTCTGTATGTTAGTATTATACAGTATGCTATATAACATTTAGGCTTATTTTAAGGTTTGTATATAAATACATATAAATAAAATGTATATATACATGTATGTTAAACTTGCTTTTAAACAGTTTAGATGATAAACTCTCACTGATTTGCCTTGCTCTGGGAGCGTGGGGAGATCACCTAAGCTTTTGCTTTCTCAGTTCCTGGTGCTGATGATTTGGTGATCAGTGCTACATGACGGCAGGGTAGCAGAGACTCACAGCAGAGACTGTGCTGTGGTTTGAGCTCTGAAGTAAGCAAACCACACAGAGGTCAGATATCTTTGCAATTGCTCCCTTCATGAAAATCCTGGCTCTGGGCTACAAATTCCAAGCTCAGTCTGGGGGGTTCAGTTTGGACCCAGGTACATAAGCACATGAGAGGAAATTAAGTTATTGAAAGGGAAAGGTAAGGAATAAAGCAAGCATAACACAGAACAGTTGTGTACAGAAAGAGGCGTAAACCTGACAATGAACTGGAGACGGCAAGACAGCCCCGAGTATCCTGCCGAATGCTACTGACCTGGCAGACAGTAAGTCTGGAGGGGAACCTCTTGAGCTCTGTGTGCAAGAATATCTGTTGCAGTGAAACATGGAGCTTTCAGAGCCAAGAAGATGAAAAAAAGCTGTGTTGGCAGAGCAGAAAACAGTCTCAACGGTAAATCACCTTTGTGTCCTTGAATTCAGAGAAAATGGTATAAGGGGAATTAACAAGGATGGTCACTGTATTTATTCTGTTAAAGCAGTATTTATTGGAGAGTCTGAGAATATTTTGTATTTGAACCATTGCCTGTGGTGGTTAGCCTGAAAGTAAAAGAAACACAATTTATTGTGAAACAGACTTGTGTGCTGAATGTGATCCAGGATTGTACTGACAGTATCAGAGACTGGCAAGCACGGCCTGTTCGCTTCCCGTTTTGTGGTGTTTGTCACACTTCTCGCTAGGTGTAGCGCACCCAGAGAGCCTGTTAGCTATGAGCCTGTCTTTAGCACTTCTTCTGACGCTGTGTTTGGAAGATGCAATGACAGCAATCTATGTAGTCTATCATATTTATAGGACATCTTTGGTGCTGAATATCACCTGTAAATTCTACTATCAGGGGAAAGCAACTGCAAAGAATGATTTGTGAATGGATCACAAAATGCTAAAGCCTTCTAGGGACAGAGCATGGTCACACCATGGAGTGTAGGTATATAAAGTAGCTCCCACCTGGAAATTAACAATAACCTGGAAATGGTGAATATACGTGAAAAAGGTTAGTGGAAACATCAGTGGAAGCCAAGACCAAGAAAGCTGGGCTGACCAAACAGCATTCAGGTAGTCTTGGCAGTGTTGGTTTTAATTCTGTGGTTTCTGTGTGGTGGTGGCATGAAGGGCCTAACTTTGTAAGAAAAGAAAACCACTTAGGGCTCTAAGCTCAGCTGAGAGAGCAGCTCTCCTAGATCAGGCTGTGCCAAATGCCAACATGCAGGACTCAATTTGCACTTTTGTTATGAATAGTTTGCCTCAGTGGATGTTTTCCGTGGTTAATTACATTCATGTTTTCCTCACCTCACATTAATTTACCGCTGAAAAGCTGTTAATGAATATATAAATTAAATGGATAGTAACAATTAGAGATAATTTTCAAGATCAGAAGATATTTAGGCAGTGAGACTTTTCAGTACTTGAACCCTGCTTCCTTTTCCTTTTGCTACCATTTTGTTGCATAACATTAGTTAAAATATTGACTGATTTGCATGCTCTTCCAGAGTATATGAGGAAAGCCAACTAATATGAAAGAGCATAAACAGGTGCAGAGAGGAGAAATCTAGGGCCACATGCCCTTGGCTGGAAGGGATCTCCACCTTTATCATACTGACTCAATGCTACTGCAGGGGCAGTGGCTAGCGTCTCTTCAGAAATGTGTCAGGATCCACCTTAAAATTTGTTACTATTTTTTGTGCTGACTACTTTTGTGGAAGAGACTTTTGGAACTACATCCAGTTCTAGCGATTAAAAACTTTGTCGTGTTCAGAATATATTGCTCAGTTTACACTCAGGCCAGTGTATATGCATTTCTTGTTGTGAAAACAACCATCTTTTTGATCATCTTTGAATGCATTTTGCCAACACATGAGTCTGTATGGCTCATCACATGCAGCTCCTACTGTATTTAAAGAGTTTTTTTATTGCTTATAAATGTTTAAATTCCTGTCTTAAACGTTTATGTACTGCTACCACAACATATGTGCCTAATCTATGTTTGTAGTACCTAACCACATAGTTTTTCCCTCATAATATCCTGTCACTTTACTTGCATGGTAAAGAAAGAATTTAATGGCTTCAGAGAAAATTAGGTATTGTTTAATTTTTGAAGGCTTGACTTTGCAAACAAAAGAATTTTAAGACAAAATGACTTCTAATATATGTGACTTATTGAAGTTCTTCATGGTAACAAAATAGCTTAGAATAAATTTGGGTATATGCCATATTCATTATGCACCATTGCTGTAAAATACGGGCAGGCATTACCTATAAATGTTGAGATATTTTTATTTTCAAATCCATACACTCTGAAGGAGATGATCCAACCTTCTTAATGTGAAAGTATTCATTTTAATGAGCCAAGAATAACACGAAAATGGAATCATTACACACACTTTTTGAAGGCAGAAAATCAATGAACTTGTGACAGCGGTATTCAAAATAACGCCATAGCAATTTGCCTATGCGTTCTTGCGTGTTTTTGCTACTT
Organism: Chauna torquata; assembly: GCA_013399475.1. NCBI lineage: Eukaryota > Metazoa > Chordata > Aves > Anseriformes > Anhimidae > Chauna > Chauna torquata. The sequence continues at coordinate 105,249 of VXAL01006023.1, read as the reverse complement.
TTCTGCATGGCCAATATGCTCATTAATTTGTCTTCTCTTGCATCCTTCTCTCTCGGACTGATATGATAATCTCTCACTTTGAGTGAAAAAATAGAGGTGAAAACATAGAGATTATGTTTTTAAAGGCAGAGTGTCTTTGCATGCACCAGTATGTACATTTTTGCTGTGCTTTTGTAGCTGTTCTTGTAGGCATGTTTACCAATGCACTGCCGATCTGTCCTGTCATGGACAGAGTCCTGTGAGTGCCACTTTAATGATCTAACTATAATGTGTATCCATGTCATCCTCCAAGCAAATTAGCTCTTGCTTTTTTATTTCCTTTGCCTCTGAAGAGCGCTGAGTTTCAACCCACTGGTCCAGCTTCTAAAACTTAAGGCTGTTGCACAATTTTCTATGTCTGCTACTTGTGGCCTCTTGTAAATTGGTGTTACCATCAGACTTGACGAATATGAGGAGTACAGTATTAGTGTGTATTCTCTTAGATATTTATGAAGCTATTATACAGTTTTGTTCCCTAAAAAGAAGCTCTTGAAGTATCCTTCTCATCTTTTCAGTCTAAAAATTATGACTGTTTTTATCTGTGGGCTATTAACCTTGGTTGTATATCATCCATATATTTTATCCAAATCTCTTACTCACATGAATCTCACATATTGTTTTACATTGCTGTTATTACTGCTGTGTGCCTCAGAGGCTTTAATAAAACATACCTGCACTTGGCCTACTTCTTACTTCCTTAAAAACAACTCCGCTGAACTCAGTAATATTGCTCCTGGTCTAAAACTAGAAAGCAGCATTAGGCTGATATGTTTGCTGCATCCCTTCATGCACACACTTCATTTTCAAAGCTTTGAGCAAATTTAAATATATATGGGAGTGCTTATCAAAAATTATTAGATGTGTGAAATTATCCATTTTATACATTTTTATACAAAGACATGATTTTGTTTTCTCATACAGCAGATTTTGAGCAGGTTTGGGGCCACTCTGGACCAGTATTTTCTGTAACATCTAATTATGTGTCCTTTGGAAAGCTTGGGCTCCAGTGAGAAATGTGGGGGAATGCTGCAGATAGAAATCAATAACCAAAGCAACACATTAGGTCTGCAGAGCTGAAAGGCTGTGTTTTTGTGCCTGGCAAAGTGAAAACATGTATGTCAACAACTGAGATTTCTGTGAACAGCAGGATTATTGCTCTCTGCAACTGCGAATTAAGAACCAAGTAGATTTCTGATGCACTGACAGCAGTACAACTTTTAAAGATTTGTGGAGGGGTGGCCTAAAATGGGAGTAAGGGCTCAGTTTAGCAAATGCTCTAAAACTTGGCTAAATAGTATCCGAAAGCTTGAAGAAAAAAATAGCACTGAAAGCCAACAAGCATATTGGCACATTCATCAGACCTCAGATGAGTAAGTTTTTAGCAGCAGGTATTGCTGTTCAGCCTGTCATGCTCAGAATAAAACCTTTTTCTCCTCTTGATTGCTGAGGACAGGTATGCATAAGACATGGAAACAGTGCTGAAAATGTCAGAGGACCACATAGGTAGTTCATTATGGAAGCGCTTAATCATTTCTCTGCATTAGGAAAGAGGGTTAGATAACAGCTAATTGGGCAGTAGCCATTCAGCCTTATATAAGCTGCATGTGGACAGGCACAGCTTCTGCAGGAGAGAAAAATCACCAAGGAAATTCAGCTTTTGCTAGGGAGGTAGCTGGTGACTCACCTTCCTAAATCAGCAGAGGTGAGGGAAACTTTCTAAAAGGGGTGAGGAATGGCTCAAGCTGTTTCTCTGTTTCATCAGGAATTTAAGGCTGAGCCCTGTGAGGCAGAAAGTATCACCACACTCTGCATATTTACTGCATGAAAAGAATTTTTTGGGAGTTGAAATGGATTTTCTTCTTTTCTTTTTCTTTTTTTTTTCTTTTACGTTTGAATGAGATTAATGTCATAAAGTGTATGACAATTTGAGTTTTGCATGGCTTTCAAGTAGAAGTAGCTATTTTGCAGACATCCTCACAAACGTCAGCTTTAGAAAATTACAGATGACAAATGAAAATTGCCATGCTCAGTTCCTTGGGGTAAAAAGCATAGATACTCCCCTGCCTGCAGTACTCTGTCAGTTTAAGAAAGGAAAATATGGACTTGGGGTAATAAGACCTATCAGTTTCTGAAATGTTTACAAAAGTTTCCTTACGAAAAATTTTCAGCATTTGATATCCAGGGTCAGCTGGAACCAGGACCTCTGGAGAAGGTGCTGGCTCCTGTCCTTTGATTGAACCACTAATGAACTTTGTGATTGAGACCCTCGGCATGTAATGAGGATTGGTGCATGAGAATCTGTCTTTTCCTAATGTTCCTTCACATCATTTGTTTTTTAGCATGGCATTGTGTAATTTGCGTCAGAACATAGGGACGGGACCCTGAGTGTGCTGGATACCGGGTTCTCACCGGGGTCTGGGGCAAACTCATGACTGAGTGACTGCCAGGGTTTGATTCCAAAATCCTATCAGTGGCAGCACCAGCAAAGTACTCCCAGTGCTGGGTGGAAATGCATGCTAATGTTGGGTCATTACCAGGTCTGGAAAACTGATGCCATTCCCAAGCATCAGTGGGGGAAGTAAAATGCAGCGTTTAGGAAACACCCTGGCTGTTTAGTCTTGCTGAATCTGTACCTGAATCTTGGTAGTGCCCTTTTGGAGCTGTGTGTTTTAGGGAGGGTTTGGAGGCTGGCTTATCATTAATTAATATTTGGGCCTTCAGCAGAAATTATGATAGATGGAAAAGCAGTTGCAACAGAACTTGCCCTTGTATTTAAATATCATTAATGTGTGCTATAATCTCTGTTAAACATGCTGTTTTTGGAGACCTATTAGGGTTTGATTTATGAATTAGAAGTTAGAAGATAATTCATGTCAGCAGCAATCAGTTTATAGACCTAGATGGTTCATTACAGTGAATGCTGTTGTGTTCATTATGCATCGCAGGGTAACATCATTTATTTGGGACAGCTGTTTTTTTTTTTTTAAACCAACTAAAATAGTAAAATACTTTAACAGCCTCTAAAATACTTTGAAACTGGAGACGTAGTAAGATTTATTTCTGAAGAAAGAAGTAACCAATTTAAGTTCAAATTAGTTCAGTGTGTTGCGCAAGCACATAAATCTGTATAAAATCAGAGTACGGATAGTGCCTGGAAACTGATCCCAGGTGCCTTATTTGGGGCAGATCTAGGTAAGCAAGAGGGAGTCAAAGTACATCAAAAAGTCTCATTAAGTATCTTGATGAATTTTAGCCAAGCATAGGAATTCATCATTGTCGCCCTGTTTCCTTGCACTATTTTCTGTAGCAGAAATGGACTTTGCTTATGACCAGGGGAAGTGTATCGTTACTATCATTGTTATTATTGTTAGCTGTTATTGGTGCTACCTGTAGTATCTTCTTTTTCTCTTAAATTATTCTCCAGTAAAATAGGATATGTGAGGTTTGCAAAAGAGACTGTAATGTTTTGTTTGTTTTTGTTATAGAATAATAAAGGATCAAGTTTTTGTTTGTTTATTGGAAAAAATCAGGTTTTAATATGGATAGAAGTTGCTAAAATACTTGTATGTCTGAGAAAGCTGGCACTGGTAAACCACCTGGGCTAGTAAACATAAGAAAGAACTCTGGTCTCATGTTGTTGAAAGACACAACGCCTGCCTTTTAAAAAGGCATGGTTTTACTGGATTTAGTGGAGGGTTTTTTTGAATTTGGTTTTAACCTACAAGTTGGGAAATAGATATAGGGCCTGTCATTACATTCTGCAATAACAACTGGTAAGTCAAAAAGTAAAGGTAAGCAAGATCTACTGTGCCTTAGCTGTGATGTACATAATGAATACATGGAATCTTTAGTGTCAGAAGAAGCAAACAGAGAGTCTCCTAGGCAGGATGGTGTCTTTAGCAAATTGCTGTAAAAATGTGCTTTGGCTTCAAGGTGCGAATATGTCATCCAGTATTAATGAGTATGACCCATTGTAACCGCTACATGTCAAAAGCATGCATGTTGTGAAGATGGGCACCACGCATTTCCACAGGGCACTGGTCACAGTGGCTGCTACTACAAATGGGCACGAAATGACATTCAATGTTAGAGATGAGAGCTTTGTCATTTTGATTCCTGAGGTTGCATCTCATGTGTTGCAATCCTGTCCTGTTCCTGGGACCAGTGGCATCTGAGCAAACGGCTTTTTCATACTGAGCGGGATCTGCACGATCTACACCAAGGGCTACCACTGAAAATAGTCTTACCCTTTTTCCACAAGTTCCTGAAACAAAACATCAGCCTTGCAGGTTCAGAGATATCAGACTCCAACAGTACTTCATCAAAGACTTTTCTGGGCGTAATTCTAGCCAAATAATGAACAGCAGCAATCACTCCCAGGTCAGAGTGGTCCAAGAAGCTACCTAGCCCGAAGCAGCAGGAGCAGACAGGATTTTGAACCCAAGGGTGCTTCCTGACAACCTCTCCAGTGGATGGAGCTCTGGATGTAGAAATGTTTATTATTCCCTTCATCTGTTTGAAGCTCTAGAGAGGGTGGATCTGTGACTTTATTCTCATGTCAGCGGGAGGTGGAAATGATAAGTGAAAACAGAGAGATCAGTTTCCTGGCACACTGGGGCACACCAGAAGCAGCCTGGTGCTGTGTCTGGGGCTGCGCATCCATGAGCGCTCCTTTGGGCTGCTTCTGGAGGAGGCTTCAGTTTGCACAAGGCAACCCCAAGTGGTCAAAAAATAAAATCTGCTTGAGCTTGTTTTTGTCTGCACCGTTAATGCTTCTGTGCAGCCAATTTTTTACCTTTCTCTCAGTGGAAGGCGATTTAATTTCTCCTTGTCCCTACTACTTGAAGTGAGACAAATCACCCAGCCCATTCCCACTCGGCTTTTGCCAACTAGGTTTGTAATTACTGCTTCCAGGTCTTTTGTCTGGCTGCTTCGGAAGGAGAGTTTGAATCATTCTGTTTGTGAGGCAGAAATGTCAATTCTTCCTTCCTTGCCATGCCCCTCATTTTGGGAAGAAAAGCTCCCAGTACAGAGATGGGAATAAACCATCTCCATGTGAAGTATAAAGAAGCAGTTTTTGTCCTGCTAAAGGTGTCATTTTTGGAGAATTTCCTGTACTTTTAAAATAAAAGGGTTACATTTTCAGGTCACAGATCTGAAGGAAACTAAAGAACACGTTAGCTCTAAAGCAAACTGTAGGTTTGGTAAGACTTTAGGTAGGATTGCCCTGGGATCCCCACGTTCTTGTGGATTTTGGAGTGCTGCACACTCGCTCCCTGGGGAAATCTGTGCTGCTGCCTAATCCATGTACTTTGTGTGCTTTCCTGTGTCTGATGGATGAAACTGCTCACCTGTCACCTCCCTGGTCAGCTGCATGGAGGGAGGGAAGCTCTGTCTTAGCACTTTGTCTCAGATTCGCATGGATCAACTGAAACAAATGTCTTATTTCTGTAATCCTTGACATTCTTGAACACCAATAAGCTGGAAAGATCAAAGCAAATTATAAGCACCCACTTCTGGCACAACTATGTTGTGGATAAGGAGCATGGCCTTGGAGCTGCATTGCCTCAAGAGCTGGCAGGGATCAGACCGTGACTGCAAAAATACCAGCCCACTCTCCGCTGCTCCTTTTGTGCCGCGACACGAGTAATAAGCTCACGTTTTACTGAGCACAGGTTGCTTCCCCTCGCCGTGACCTCGCTGCCCCGTTTACAGGCCTGGAGCAAATTTGTCCATATGAGTGTGGGCTGAATGCAGGTTGAAGGTTTAATAATCTTACTAAAAGCCTCTCCCTTCATCTTCCCCTTTCACCAACACAAGAGAAATGTAAAGGTGGTCTTCAACACCCATATTTCCATATAGACACATGGCTGAGCTGCAGCCTCCTCCTCTTGTACTCAAAATGAGCATCGCTATGGGTAACAGCCATCTGAACCATTAATATTTGAAAGAGGGATGGCATTTAAGTGTATCAGTGGTCGGAGATGGTGTGCAATAGTGCAGGCTTTTAGAAATTGGAACAACTTGTACAGCCAGAGGTAAGTACAGAGAGGCTAAGTTCCCAGGTTTTAGAATTTTGCTGCAAGGACTGAACACAGATCTAACAATACCAGTAGAAAAGAATGTGACTTTGTCCCCAGGGAAAGCACAAGCTGCTTCCCAGCAGCTAGGCTAGGGCATGGACCAGGCTGCCTCCGGACACAGCAAATTTGACATTGCTCTAGTGGTTACTTGTTCAACCCGCGTCTGCGACTGCAGCCCAGGGACGAAGCCTGCCCTGGTGGGATAGATGAGGACAGGGTGAGAGTCTGTTAATGACCTTGTGATTAAGAAAATGGAAGCTAGCCCTCTGTACTGGGTTTAGCTCAGATTCAGTCTTTGCTCTCTCTTATTTAATCTTTGAGCAACAGTGCACTTATCCACTTCTTCCCTGTAAAAGGGAAATCTTTTCTCAGGATCTGCACCAAAAATTTCAAACATGAGATCATAAAGCAGAGATAACCTGTAAATCAAGAACTTCTTCATACACTTTGTCTTAAATAACTAGAGGGAAAAAATATTTGCACATTTTTTGTATAAATTGTTCTAGAAAATAAATCTAAAAAATGAGGTGATAAAAATGCATGCAAGGAGGATGCAGAGCAGATGATCTTTTTCCTCTTATATCTGTGATCAAAGCACCATAGCCTGTGTATCTGCTGTAAACCTCCTCCAAAGCCACTGCAGCCTCTTTACATTGCAGATGTTAGGGATATTTGTTTCAAAGTCTTCAGAATGAGACTGAGCTATATTTTTTATGAGTCAGGTAATAGATTTTAATTAAACTCTGCTTTACTTGGAGCATTAATGTGCTCATTAACTAATTTCCAATGAAGCCATCCTTTTCCAAACATGTTATATCATCAATAACAAGGAAATGTCGTTTTCAAATATTATTAATCTTTTATTAAATATATTTTTTTTAAAATAAAGGGTTTACTTAATCTTTATTCTCCTGCTTGTATAGTCTGAAACACACTCAAGTGAATGCCTGCTTTGGCTGTTTTAAATGCCTATTGGCAACATTTATCCATAAGATAAAAATATGTTATAAAAGATGCCTCATATGATGTCCCTGGTGGCACCACTATCACATAGCTTAGAGAAAAGCTTTGAGCTAACAAGCTAAATTCTCAGTGCAATGTTCTGAAAGGTTTTAAAGGCTGAAAGGCTGTTTCCAGCCCTCTCTTCAAGGAAAAACAAACAAACAAACAGAAAAACAAACAAACAAAAAATCAAAGAACCACTACCTTGGACCTTTTTCGTAATTATTTGCAGACAGCTTTTTTTGGTTTTTTTTAGATGGTTTCTGCTGGCATTCGCAAGATCAGATATTCATTATTCCTGACTGAATGGTTCTGCAGTGTCTCTTCTCAGCAGAATCTGTATTCTTACAGGGAAAAGTGGGGAGTATTTTATTTTCAGTATTGATGTTCCTGAAGTCCCTCTCTTTTTAAATAAAATTAACATTCATTACTGGCTAAGAAGTGAGTAGTTTGCATGAAAGGGATTAGGTCAAAATTCCTGAAAGAGAAAGTTTCCAGGGTTGAAACTGATTAATGCTTGAACCGAGTCCCCAGAACATGCGTAGATACAACCTGCCAGCATAAACAAGCATTTATGATTGTTGCAAGATTTGACAGAACAGGAGTGTGATTTTAGCATGAGCGTGATGAACTTTTTAGTTGATGGCATTCATTCAGGCTGCATTTTCCATGACTGTGTTGTTCATTGCTTACTGTATTTTATTTTCTCTTGGGAGAACGGAATCTTTTAACTATCTGCTGGTGGGGCAGCTCCACTATAAAAGTCTCGGTATTGCCATAGTCCTGACTGGGGGAATAATCCTGCTCCTATACAGACATCACTGCAAATGATAACAGATCTATTGTTACTGACAGAGGATAATTCTACCAAATGAGATTTCATTTACCCCTGGATTTCACCACCATGATTCTGGGCTCAGAGGAATTGCCATTTACATATCTGCTTTAAAACAGCAATGTGAAATACTCTGAAAGTTGTTTCTTCCCCTGTGTGCCCAGCAGGGTGTGATCTGATGACTTTTTGTATCAAAGAGAATTTTTCTGAGGAAACGTACAGATTGCGTACTACATTATGTCCCTGTCTGCTCCTGTCCAAAGAAAATGTCCTTGTGTTCAGTGAGTTTTGGGGTGTGAAGCAGAGGTTCTCTGGATGACATCTAAAGAGGAATGCAGGTATCTAAAACCAGATGTAGGACCGCTCTTTAGCTGAGATTCGTCTTTTATGAATAAACTTAGTGATCGGACAGGGAGGTATTTGGCCTGCCTGGATCTATCAGTATTCCGTAGATAACGACAAGGACTTTGAGAAGACAGCTCTCTCTACCCTCGAAAAGGCCGTGGATGCTAGCGGGCTGTAATGTCCTCTGAGGGTGTCCATCTCTCTTAGCTGGTAAGAAAAGGACTCCAGACAGTGAGAGTGGACGGACAGCCTCCTTTACACAGAGCTAAATTCATGGAATTCCTATTTTAGGAGGCCCAAACCACAGTTAGGGAGCCCTCTGCTCAGTGATGTGTCTTTTTCCCAACTGGCTTGAGCGTTTAGCAGAGCTGTGGGTTTGCAAGTGTCCCAAAGTTATCAGGCAGGCACTGGTCATGCTGCTCGGGGTCTGGCAGGATCCTTGGGTACTGATGTCTGGATTGTTGTAGCCTGGCTCTAAGCAATCCTAACGTACTGATGCAATTGGACTTTTCATCAAACACATCTTTGTTTTTGAAACCCAGCTGATGGGGTAAGGAGAGGGATAAAAGGGATCATTGATACTTGGGGTATCAATCAATCAAAAAATCCCAAAGCAATTTATGTTTGGGATTATTAAAAAACAATAGCAAACATTTAATACAGACTCTGAGGCACCATAAGGCATTATCGGGAACTTTCTGAAAGATGAGCCTGTAATCATTGTATTTCCTGTATTCAGTCTGTACCACTGCCAGTAGCAATTTGAATTTTGTTAATCGGTAATAATTCCATGTTCCTCTGGGAATTTTGCTGATGGTAATTTTCTTATTGCTATGTGATCATCTAAAGACTGTACTTGTGTATGGGGAAAAAATTCTTCTTAAAAGTTACACTGCCATATAGTCGTATTTAATTTGGAGGCATCATTAATTGGTTTATTTTAAAGTAGTGCTTTTCAACGCATTTCAGTTAGCATGCTGACATTTTTGACTACTTTTTCCTCTTCATATTTGCTCATTCCTTTATGCTCACTCAGTTTCATGATCAGTGACTCATTTCTCATGTTTCCGTGAGTCCGTAATGATCTCATGCAGCCCACCTTTTTTCTCACCTTGCTGTCTATTCTCTCAGAACTAATTTTATTCTCCTTCTTTTAGTGATTCCTAGTATGAGGCTTCAAAAGATTTAAAAAAAAATAAAGGTGTAGGGGGAGGCAAGCTAAAAGAAAATGATACAGGCAATCTTAGAGGAAGGTTTAGGAAATCTTTCAAATTTGCGTTTTTGATTTGTTAAAGGAAAAAAAGATGGAGAGGGTTAAGCACCAGGCAAAGGCTTATAAGGCAGAGCTTGGCTTTGCCCTTAACACGAATGTAGTTTTGAGCCAAACTCACTGTAGCGCTGCCAGTTTGTTCCCTCTTTTCTAATGCTCTTATGAATTCCAGACCTTTAGGCTGGAGTTATCACCACAATGTATGGTGCCTAGGCATTTGGATCCCAAATACAACTGCCATTTTTCAGCACTTCTTGTAATAAGCAGTGACTTGGAAGTAAATTTTTCCAGCTCCCTGGAGTTTAAACATCAGCATCCTTTCTCCTCTTCCAGAAAGCAACATCTGAAATGGGAAGTTTGATATTCGAGGCTCATCACTTCTGGTGGCTGTGCTGTGGCTCTGAGGGAAAGCTATACTTACAATGACACTTTCCCCCCAAATTCTGAAGAATAAATTATGGCTGTCGGCATTTGGGGACTGAGATATTTTGGGCTTATGCCAGGATGACAGAAAAGCTGTTACCTATGCTTGATTTATTTCAGAGCTCAGTGAGGCCACAGGTACCTGCCTGGACATTGCTATTTAAGTGACACCACAGGGTACTAGATTAGATGCCAAGCATACTTATTGAGGAAATAGTGAGATACCTTCACAAACTACCTAAACAGAGCTCAAGCTAAGCTGTAACAGAAGGAGTGAGAGAGCACAAGGTAAATTGCCCTTATAGCCTGTATGGTTCTCTTCTTCATTAATCTGAAAGTATTAAATTAAATGCAAATTGAAGATTAAATGCATTTCCTTTGTGGTGACTTAGGCCCTGTTTAAGGTGAGTAACTTATCTTCTAAAAAAGTAAAGGGATACAAGCCAATCAGGAACTCTATCAAATTGTAGGCAGAGAAGGTAAGCAAATCTTTCACATAACCCCCTAGCATTTTAGGAAATGATCCAAACACATTTGCTGGTGAACTGAGCTGTTGTCTTGTTTTTTCCTGTCTCAAAAAGTTTTTGCAAGTATGCTGTAACTGTTAAAAGCAAGCATCTCTTTTAACTGATGCCTAAATTTGAAGCGGATGTTTGATATGATTTTTTTCTACACATGAATTTGTCTATATCCTCTATATCCTGTGTCTGGGCACAAGGAATGTGCTTGCTGGGAAGTTTTCAAAGTGTGTGCTGTTCACCTATGATTTTTCAATAAACTTTTCTTCTCAGCTAGGAATCAACCTTGCAGTTCTAATGACATAAGTTCAGTGAACAGAAATAATAAAAGTTTCAGCAAACAATGTTCCCCTCTGTAGAAAAGAGCTTCATTCCTATATCTGGAATGAAATGTTGCCAGAACATCCAGAGGGATGGGGCAACAATTCACTAATTAATCCTGAAGTCCGGAAGCAAAAATACTTCATTTTGTCTGTTTCTCTGGGGAAATGAGGAACATGATTTGTTTCTCTCATTTCTACATGTCATCAATTGTATATGCAATTAGGTGTGCTTGCCTACTTGTGTCTGCTTTGAGTTGTTTGTGGAAGATTCACTGTTGTTTACAATGAATTTAAAATAGACCCACAATCCCAGCAAATCTTTGGGTTTTAAAGAACTTAGCTGTTTCCTCTGGAAACAGAAGGACTGAATTCTGTCATTTAATGTAATCTTTTTCAGCTATTTTGGATTTTTTTCATAAAATATTATTGTCTCACAGAGTAGCATATCATGGGTAGTCCCAAAGTCAGGCTTTTGTTTGAAAGAAGTAAACAGCTTCTGCCTTTCTGTAGGAATCGTTCAAAACAAAATACATAGTTTTGCTGACTTAGTGAAATTTGAGTAGATAATTTGGCCTGGGTATATATATTTTAAAATGTTGGTATCAGGTGATCACTGTATTAATATCTGAAGCTGATTTAGGGATAAAAGTGAAACACTATTAATGAAGAATATTGAAATCTGAAACACTCATATTGTAGAAAAGGTAGAGTTTTTAAAGTCTTTTGACATTTGCACCGTTGATCATCACAACTATATTTTCAACAAAATTCTATCTGAATTATGGGCATAGGTTAAAGTAAAACAATTCAAAGCACAAGGAACAATATACTTAAATCTTCCAATAGCATCACACCCACATCATGAATGCATCCAATCTTGAGGGACCAGCAACTTTCAGAAGTCTGATATAAGGACAGTTTGTACCTCTGAGATTCGTCTCAGCTTCTCTGCATATTCAGACATAATTTCAAGTTGTGTGTTTTTGTTTGTTTGTTTTTAATATTTTTATTTTATATAAGCTAGAAACAGTTTTTACATTACATCCAAATTGTTCATCTCTTAGAGTGGATCCACCAGACAAAGCTCCAATAACGTTTATGCGTTAATCCACCTCTGAGAAAGTCTGAACTAAGCAGATGTAGTAAACAGCCATGCAACTTTCATTGGTTGTCATTGTGTGTTTGCCTTCAGATTTGTTTGTGGATTCAAACAGGTGTACTGTATATAGTTGCATGTGAAGTAAGTTGTAAGGAGTTAACTTTAAGAGGAAGATGTAGGATCAAGAGAGAGAAAAACAACTGGGGCAATTGAGTCAGAAGAAACATAAAGACATTGAGAAGAAACACTCATGCATGTTTCAGCCTGAATAAAGCACATTTTCTTGGGTTATAAATATTTTCTTACAAGCTTCATTAAAGCTTACAAACCAGAATGGCTATATACTATTCATTAAAGCAGACAAACCCACAGTTAAACACTGAAGCAGTCAGAACACTATAAAGTATGGGGGACAGTTGATGATGCTTATAGGCAGGTAATGAATGATGTAGAAAATATAAAGAAAGTCCAAACAGCAGATTAAAGTAAGAGCTTTTCAAATAGAAGAGTAATACTTTCTCTGGCTGGAAAAGTAGTATTAAAGTGTTGCCTTTGCTTAGGGTCTAACAAAAGTTAAAATCATATAAATCTAAGTTTAATAATAAGCCTAACTACTGATTATTGCAACTGTGAAAAACTCAATTGAGAGAGCAGAAGAAAAGAAAACCATGGTTTGCTCATGAAAAATAATGGCAAAGCTAAAATGTAAGGTGTCCCAGATGGAGCATTGTTTCTTTCCCTGTGCATTGCATCTGGTACTGCAGACCCACATCAAGATAAAATGTAGTGAATTAAAGCCAAGTGTTTGTCTGGCAGCCTGCATGATCCTATAACGAAGACTGATCAGGGATTAAATCCTTTTGACAACTGAACCACTTAGTAACAGAGGTTTCATGAAGTAGAAGGCCCAGGGCAATTGGACTGTGAGAACAATTAGTTTTTCCTCTGGTGGACACAACAGAATGAAAATGCACTGAAAACCCCAACGTTATTAATTGCAAGTACTTTCTCTTTATTATTCTTTTGCTAATTTATAAAACCCATCTTCGTTTCAGAATTAAGCATTGACCTTAAAAATAAAGTATTTGGAAGGGGAGAAAGGAAACAGGAAGGCAGACCAGAAGGAGCACATTGAGTTTTAACTAGATTCAGAATGTGTTGAAACTATTTCTGTGAGAGAAGAGTTGCTGCTACTTAGTATGTTATTGGAAGCAGCTCAGAGGTAGATTTATGATAGCTGATGTGTATAAAAAATTGATGTCTGCCAAATTGATCTGCAGAGTCAAGAGAGAAATTGGAACGTCTCTGTAGCTGAAAAACTCAGTAGAACAGTCTGAGATTCAGATTCATAGCTAGACCCTCTTTTTAGACCTGAACTAAATATGATAATTCACAATATTTTCTCCTTTACCCTTCTTCTCATTAAGTTACGCACTGGAAGGCAGAAGAGATGGAAAGAAACTGATTCTGAAATGTGAAAGCATCAATGACATTAGAAGAAGTCAATATATAGTAGAAAATTTCTGAAAATAAACTTCATGATTTAAATCATGCTTTTTATTTGTCAGTGTGTTCTCAGTTTATCTTTCCCTTAGGTCTGATTAAGTCTGAGCTAATTAATCTAGATTTACACCAGCATCACCAAACCAAAGTGATTATTTAGGATAACAAGGTCGGTAATTAGTGTAATTCTAGAAACAATATTAACGTTGGTAGTGGTGAATACCTCTGTGGGATGTGTGACTAAATCCGGACTGTCTGGAGACACCTCCCTTTAACAAGATTATCTTACTAGAGATAATCTTCACATGATCTTAAAACCCTGGGCAAGTTCCTCTGGTGGTAGCTTCTTCCTCTGTCTTGAACAACCACAACATCTTGAAAGCCATAAACAGAACAGCTTTTCTTGAACAAGCTTGGCCAGCTGCAGATAGCAGCAGATTGTGCTTCCCAGGATTCAGACTGGTATCGATTAGGTAGCCAAACATTTCCACTAAAACAGCCTGATTATCTCTGTCACCAGTGATTTCGCTGTTCCACATCTCTTGCTCTGAGTGCCCTGGTGGCATTCGGCTCCATTTTCGGTTTCCCTTCTGTGTGCTCTAAATTACAGAAGCGGCACAACGGATCTGTGCTGCAAGTAACAGCTCTCAAAATCTTGTCCTGAGGACAGAGTCTCACTATTAATTTAAGATATTGGAAACATATTTGTGACAAATAAAATGCAAGTCTAGAATAGCTATGCTGGGTGACCATCTAATTTCCAATAGGCCTGGCCAGACTTGGCCTTTGCTGTTGAGTAGAAATTTGGAAACATTGACTCCCAGAGGTGAACTGCCCCTAATGTACTTTAAGAGCTACAGTGCAGGGGTGAAGTGACAGATGCCTTCTAGATCCTCTGCAGCCAAGTCCTTATTCTTCAGCACCTTCAAAGTGCCTTGACGCATTGGTACAACTAGATTTTTCCTGTGTGGGCAGGGTAGGTACAAATGAAGTGGAGAGGGCTGATGTTTTCCAGGCAGCAGAGCTGGGATGGGCAGGTGGTACATGCAAGTGTAAATTCCTTTAGGTTTTCCTCAGGTCTCAAAGGATAGCTAAGAACCCAAACATTAATTATTGAGCACAGACTAACATTTCCTTTGAACAAGCAACTTAAACCAAGTCATCCAGGAAGTATCAGCTGACAGCATCTCAGTGCGGTTGCTACAAGAGTCCTTGAGGGTCATATACCTACTGTTTACAGATCATGAAAGCACAGGGAGCAGAGTTTGTGCTTGTCAGCACTTCGATTTTTTTTTCTATGTTTTCTGAATTGGCTGAGGTCTGACTTGGAGGTAATTTTACCTTCTCTCACTAGCTATTATTTTAATGTCTCAGTTGTTCAGCTTAGCATAATTTTTACTTAGCAAGTATACAACAAATTTCCTCCTGGACTGGCTGAAACTTGTCTTGACCTTGGCTAAAGGTTTGCTATTTCCTGGAAAGTGAAATATAATTTAATCATGAATTTTGTAATGAAAATTGCCAAGAGGATCTCATGTAATTAATTATTTACAAGTATAAATGTTTTCTGTGCAAATGAGAGAGGAGATTTAAAAAATTTAGTCCCCTGACTCATGCATCAGTTTAGAGTATCTGAGAGACCGACACAAGCAAAATGTTTTTTTTTGCCATCTTCTTCCTTGCCAGACTAAGGATGCCATGGTCCCTTGTTGCAAGACTTCTGGAGTCTTACTTTCACATCTCACAGTGGAAATGGAAACCTCTATTGCAGTTTCTATATCATAGGTAGATAGTGGTAGTTAGGAAAATTTTCTAAGAGTAAGGCAAATGAAATTCTGCAGTAGATTGCCCAGAGGAGTTGTGGAGTTTCTGTTACCTGAGGTGTCTAAGAGAAAGGTAGACAAATAGAGGCAAACACTATTCTCTTAGTAATATATTCCATCAGAGGAACAAAGCATGTGCCTATGCTTAAGTGACTTAGCATTATACATAATTCAGAAATCTGAAACACTGTGTGGCAACATCATCAGCAGGCATAAATCTGGGGACTGTTTTTTGTCCCCAAAGTTTTAGGCAAAGCTGTTCTTAAAAGTAATTTACCTGTCTACTCATTACAGTTATTTTCACATCCCTTAGTCTATCTACAAATCTCATATTTTGCAGTGTATAGATACGGAAAAAGGTGAAAGGCAATACAGATTTTCTGTAATTCATGGGTGAGAAGTTAACCTGGAAAAAAGCAAAGTGACGTAGAAATTGTGTTTTTGGGAAAAGCAACAAAATGTTGTCAGAGAAAAAGAGTGAGAAGCAGAAAGCCTGCATCTCTCACATAATTTCATTTGACTTGCTGCATGACATTGGAGAAACCATTATAGCTCCTTTAGTCTGTTCCTGTTCCCACTTTTTGTCTTGTCTGCTTACAGTGTTATCTGGGACCTTTTCTGGTTTTTGTCTGCACACTGCTTGTACAGCACAGACAGCCTGTAGCCGGAACTCCCAAGTTTCACTGGAAGTGATAAATAATATCAACTGCAGTGAGGACAATGTCTTGCTGTGCAAGTACATAGTGCCAAGCAAAAGGTGTCCTATTAGTTTGAAGAATTGTTTAAATTTAATAATATTAGCTGTTAGAGATCTCATTCCAAAAAAAGAATATTCTCCAAGCAATGTATTCCATCAGAGGAGCATTCACACAAACCATGCTATGGATTTTGTATATGTGCTTTGGCAAATTGTATACTAAAGCTGAACTTCTTAGGGGAAAATTATTGTCTTGCAAGTTTAGAGT
>VXAL01006023.1:68415-81491 GCA_013399475.1 Chauna torquata | reverse complement strand
CTTCAATTCGTATAAAGGTCTGAAATAATTACACACTCTTTGTTAAATAGCTGGTAGGTAACCTTGTGTGTTATAGGCCATGTGAATTTTCCAAGAACAAACTCTCAGCTGAACTAATGTCTTTCTCTGGCAAGGTAACAGACATTATAAGCAGAGCAGAACCAGAAGTTTTCATGTGTTTTCACTTAAAAATTTTGAAGTGACTTACATGACATTTTACTAAACGAAGAAAACGTCTACCTGTTTACCATAGGATGGATTCAAAAGAGGCTAAAGGGCCTTCCCTGAGGAAGCTTTATTCATGGGTCAGGGTCAAAATGTACCAAGCAGTGAGCTGCAGAAACCAGATTTCAGTGGTTTCATTAATGATTTAAATGGTGGAATAGATATTGTGCTTACTGAATTTACAGGCATCGCAGAGGAACATAAACTAAGACTGTATTAGAGAACAGGATTAGAATTTAAGATCTTGATAGTCTGAAGAAATGGTCTGAATCAGAGAGGACAGCTCAGCTGGGACAGCCCTGCATACTACACACAGGCAGGAATATCAGCTGTAAGTGCAGAATGGGAACTACTGAAAGGGCATGGGGTACGAACAAAGCACAGGCTGAGCATGAGTTAATAGCAGCATGTTGCTGCGGAAGGAGTTTCTCATGCTGACGTGTACAAATGAGAGAAAAACCTGCAAGATCGTTGGCTCTGCTCCCAGTCTTTTCATCACAAGCAAGACCCCATCTGATGTGGTTTTGGCCAACGCAGTTTGAGAAAGGTTGAGAAAGTCTACAGAAAAATGAGGGGGTTGATGAGTAGTATAGAAGCTATAATCTGTAAGGGAAAAAAAGAAAGAATTGGGTTTGGCTAGCCTGAGGAAGAGAAGATTTAGACTAAATTGAGGCATCTCCCAATACACCAAAACAAAACAAAACAAAACCCAACTAACTCCTCCCCCCCCCCAACCCTATTAAAGAAAGAACTCACACAGTCTTCATGATGCAAGGTGGACAGGAATAGTCTGTTCTCCCTCTCCATGGAGAGTAGGATTGAAATTCTAGCAAGAATGATTGAAGTTTGAATGTTAAGAAAAAGCTCTTTTCTGACGGTGAGGATATGTCAGTTTTGGAATAGACTACATTGTCAAGGTGTGGTTGTTTTCAGTGCTGCTGTGTTAGAGACAAATTCATTACTAATGACAGGCATAATTGATCCTGTCTTGGTGCAGAGGCATGGACCCAGTGGCCTCTTAAGGCCTCTACTAACCACACGTTTCTCTGATTGTATGACTACATTTATAGTATTTTTGCCAGATGAATGTTTTCCATTTACTGTATTCTTTTGCCTTTCCGCTTGTCAGAATGAAAAATAGCCCATTCTGGCACAGGACTGTTCCAGATGAAACTGTCAGCCAGAAAGCTCAATGCCAGAAGAAAGCCGCTTTGCACATAGATCCTGTAGGAGATTAGTTGAGCAGCCAAAATATCATTTCCAGGCCCTCAGAAAATAGGAAACCTAGTTGTTGAAGACAGTCACAACTTAATCAAAATAAGATGTTCATCTTATCTGCAGCATTTCCCTACTATTCTGTGGTCAGTATAAGCTGAATAAATGGGCTGCTGTTATTGTACAAGTGTGTGATACAGCTTCAAAATGCACAAAGGTTTTACTATAGAGGAAAATGGGTGCTCAGGGTATCATGGAGAGACAATTGCAAATCTGGGCTTTGTTTTTTTGATGTTGTCATTACATAGGTACAAAAGATTTCACAGACCAAACACAAAGAACAAACAAATTGCCAGAAAAAGTTTTATTCTTCAAACTGACCAACCTAATGTAAAAGATTGAAATCTCTTTCAAAATGGGACTAAAAATGTAGTTTGGTCTATACCATTTAGAAGGCAGCATCTTAAAACAGCAAGAAGCAAATGTGCAGAGTTCCTAGATATCCTAGGTTTAACTAAGCCCCAAAGGTTTAGATGACATTATACTTCTGTGCCTATATATTCTTTATGTTCCATGTGGCAATATCCAACAACCAATCTACTCAAACCCAAGAAACTTGTAATTCCAAAGTGAACATAATCCAGCTTTCTTTTGCTTTCTTATCATGCTGCAATCTAATTTGTGAGGCTAAAAGGATTCTCCTATTTCTCTGCCACTTGGACTCTAAATATATTGCTAATATGTTAGCAATATATTTGTCTGGTAGAAAATTTGGGTTTTGTAACTGGATTTGCAAAATTCATTTGGAGGGAGCACAGACATGTGAATTGACTCCGGGATGAATACAATGACTTCTCCTTTTTAATCTCTGTTTCACTACTGACATGCAGCATTGTCTTTAAACAAATCATTTAGCTACTCTGCTTCTGTTCCCTACTGGCAAAGCTGAGACAGCGCTTCACCAAATGACAGGGCTCTGTGACATTACAGAATGCTATTCGATCAGTAAAAATTCTGTGACAGTATTGTACAAACTGCAGTATCTAGACTCTAAATTATGGTTTACTCTGGCATCCATTGCCCCACTTCTTCATAAGACTTCAGGCAAGATGAACGAGTTGGGAAACAATTACTGTAATCCCAATTTGAGTGCTGGAAGAGGGTTCTCAAAGTTACAAAAATATGTGAGGAAGCAATGTCTCTGGATTAATACATTTCAACATCTCAGAGTTTGAGTTTGCTATTTCATTCTTGCTTTCTGAATACTTGGGATTAGCTTTTCTTCTCTCATTAGAGGCGAGAAGTATTTGAAAGTATATTTATGAAACATTCAAACATAAAGTAGAAAAGACACTGAAAAATTGTATCAGTTGAATTTATCTTGCTATTTAGTATTAGGCATGGATCATCATTCGTTACTGTCTGACTGTCCATAAGGACTGAATCCCAAATATAGATATGAGTTTTGAGGGTAATATCTCTATTCAGCTTCATATGCTTGGTGTAAAATATTGCTTATCATAGTTTTATTAATTTACATTCTATTACGTCTTATGATTTCAAGTAAAAACCTTTGCAGAAAGGCACAGATTATTATCATGCAATAGTTCATGACCTATTAAAATTCTCTAATGTTATATAATTGGCATTATACAAGAATCAAAGGAGGCATCTAATATATATAGTTTTATATCAGCTCTGAAGTGAAGACATGCCGGGAAAGGAAAAACTAATAATAAGGAAAACAACATTTAAGACAATAGCTTCAGTTCATTTAGTATCATTTTCAAGTTAATTGAGGGTCTGTTTGTAGGACCTTGTTATGCTATAGTATTTTCAGTTTACCTTCACCGTTATGCTAGGATCCTCAGACTCTTACACAGGTATAAAAATGGCAGCCTATTTAGAAGGAAGAAATTTTCAAATAATCCAACTACAACAGTATCACTTGGAAAGCTGAAAGATGTTTGCACTTCATAAGGAAATTTCTTCACTTCAGCAGCCAGAGAACAAGTGTCCCTGTCCAGCATTTGAGAATGTGTCTGCTTGGCAGTGACTATTAGCAGTAGGCAGTCTCACAAAGTACAATTTCTTGTGATGACGCTGAAATCTGATGATTGCATTTTTCTCAGCACCTGCCTTAGAGAATTCTACCAAATGCATAGTCTGCAAAACGGTTTCTTTCAATTATTTTCAAATAGATGTCTAAGTCTTCATTATAGCTTGTGGTGATCTGGAATTTTATAAACAGGAATAGCTATAAGAATGGTAAGAGTTTTCTGATATCATTCCCAAGTTGACCTAGATTTTTAAAAAAGGGAAGGTTGAAAAATTGGAGCTTTCTTTTGTGTCTGGGAGTGCATGATACAGTATTCAGAACTGGTGATGATGAGTCAAACATCTATAGTCACACTTCTGTAAATATACAAAGCATGGTTGGCTACAACCTCAGTGGGTCATAGAATTCAGAAGACAGCTTTCTGTCTTGATATAATATTAAAGTGGGGCTTGTTTGATTTCATTTGGGGGTTGAGGGGCAGGTTTTATTTTACTGGCAGACAAAATAAAACAATGTACAGTATGAATAGATGAGGCAGAATTTTGTATAGGAATGCAATCTTTCCCCAGCTGCTCTATTAGCAGGTGAGGATAACAAGCATATTGTGATTAATAACCAGAAAAAAATTTTCTGGGGATTAGCTGCTTCACAAATAATTCTAAATAGCTCCATGTAGCAGGTTTCACACTAATACTACTTTGATCCACATCACCAGGAGCCATAAACTAGCTTCAGTCCATTGCCTTTTGTGAAATAACCCTGATTTATGCTAGCTGAGAATACTTCCCTTGCAGTGTCAGAATTGTTACTACATAGTTTCATTGCAGTAGCTGTGAGAAAAACAGGCAGCAGCAGCAAAGGCTTATTTGCAGTTGTGTTAAAGATGTAGCAGTGCGGTAGTGCAATGCATTTTGGAATGAACTGAACTTCTGGAGCTTACATTCAGTTTACAGATGGGACAGCATTTTGGGGCTAGGGGATTTAGCAAACAGTGATTCTGCTTCCACAAATTAGTACTATAGTTCTTAGCATGCTTTCACTTTTCGTTCTGGCTATTCAACAGGGCATGATTTTCCTGAGGGAAAGAGGAAAACATATGTAGAATAATAAGGAAACTGGTAACTTCTTATTTCAGAGCTTCATTGGACTGTTAGAAGAGAGTGGCAGCACTTGCTTGGCCTTCATCAGTATCACTGCTTTTTTTTCAAAATGGATTTGATACATTGAGACTCTTGCAGCCATATGTAATCTAGCGATTACTCATAAAAAGGGACATATGCTTCCAGACTTAGTTTTGTGAACCATGCTAGATTAATCATTTTACTTTCTTGTAAAACTAGATCAGTTGGTCTCCTCTAGAGCATCAAACTCAACTGTGTGTATAATGGCATGTAATGTATACTGACAGGACACAATGTACTGCAGTCAAGTCAAATGCAATTATCTGACTAAACCTGGCGTGTGTTACTGCCCTGAACTGATGTAGTAAGCCACACACGTTTCGTTTACTCCACCCTTTAAAATTTTATAAAACTTCCCTAAATTTTAAAAAGCATTAATAAAAACAGTAGCAGTGACTAGGCACTCAAAATATTTACAGGATGCATGTGAATCCCAAACAAGAGACTAAAGTTCTTAGACACTGTAGGAAAATATAAGTCCCTCTATGCTAAGGCTTCCACCTGAACATGAGCCAGCAATGTCTCCTGTTATTCTGTCTCTAGGAGACATTGAGGGATGGGTTCTACATAAACCATCGTTCCACTGTTATAGCACTGCCTTTGTTATGTAAGAATGGTCTACAAATGCCACACAGATATTTTTTCAGTATAAACTCCTTTAAGGTATTTGAATTAACACCTGCCAAGAAATGAACTTTAGTAGGGAAAGTGAATGGAAGGAGTTGCAGATAAAATGAAATTCCTGTCATCTTAAGGTAATTGCCAAGTATTAACGACATCTTGTAAATGTAGTTAAACCAAAGCTCAGAGGCTTTAAGAATTTTTTGACATACCTGAGGTAGGTGAGATGCCACTTCTCAGTTTTTCTTTTAACTCACAATTTATTGTACACAAGTTAGTTTTATTTGACTCTCTATTTTGATATAAATACAAATTTGATGTATTTTCTGGACTGGATATTCATTGCCTGTTCCTTGTGTATTACATTGTGTGGCTCTTTCATAATTATAAAGATTTGTCTACACTCAGAAATCTTCCAAAATAGCTCTTCAGGCATAGTTCCAGCATAGGTTATACTACATAGGAAAAAGACACTTCAAAGCGGAATTAGAGAGCCTAGCATGGTAATTATTCTTGACTAGCTATTTTGGTAAACTTCCAAATGCAGAAAAATCCTAAGAGTTCAATTAAATACCACCACTGAATACATTTATTGGAGTTGTTCCATTAAAGTAACCATGGCTGTTACTCTTCAGGACTGTATCTGTCTTGTTTTATTTCTTATTTGTGAGCCAAACTTCACTCTGAATTAGACCATCCTTTCCATACAGACAGCAAGGCTGCTATACTACCATCTACATGTAGGATGAGATTTAACTAGTTTCAAAACAGGGA
Source organism: Chauna torquata (assembly GCA_013399475.1). Taxonomy (NCBI): domain Eukaryota; kingdom Metazoa; phylum Chordata; class Aves; order Anseriformes; family Anhimidae; genus Chauna; species Chauna torquata. The sequence goes on along the minus strand of VXAL01006023.1, from coordinate 75,416 downwards.
GTTTTGTGGTCTACCAGGTAGAATCTGTATTGAAAAACAAAACTGGGATATCTGTGAAGTCTGAGGCACTGGCGTAGGGCTGAGCTCCAATGTCTCCAGGTTAGTCACTGTTTTTGCATTTTGTACCTGGATTTCTGCTTCTTGAGAATTCTTGTTCACATGCCTTACCAAGCATTTGTTGCCATGAAATACTTGTGAAAGCAGTGTTTGACAGACACAGATACAGAATCAGTGAAATCATAACGGAAATCTATTGTGAACTTGAGAAAGATCGTTACAATTTAGAGAAACAATTTGCCATTACACTGTTGTCTTGTATTCAGTAGTGTTTAGACTTAGCAACTTCTCATTCACAGAAAAAGTGATGAAATAAGAGATGGTAGAAGATACCATTATTGCTATAATAGATTTTTTTTCTGAGTCTTAAGACATCTCCTGGAACATTGAAGTGTACCTCAAAAGACTTTTAATTTTGGGTCATGACTGCATGTCAACAGTAGATTCATAAGTTTGCAAATAATAGTTTTTCTTTAAAAAAGCAAAACAGTTTTTCAACTGAACAGTCACTTTTAAATTTTGGTTATCTTCATTTAATCACTTCCTAAATTGAAACTGAAAATCAAAATATTTCATTTAGAAGATACTGAAATGGAGATCTTAGATTTTTAAAGGTTTGTTACCTCTTGACTGAATTATATACTGAAAATGAAAGAATTCCCTGAAACTTTTAGTTCCACTTTTCATTTTACTAAGCCTACCTTTTAAACTAAAAAATCATAACTGAAAATGTTCTAAAACTGTCACACAATGCTGTCATTTCTTGGACTTAATGTTTATTATGCCTATGCGCTGGATACTGAGAGGGAATCTTGACACAGCTGTGATCATCCTAGCAGATGTGACTTGGATTCTGACTGCAAGACAAAGACCTCTGTAACAGTGACAAGGGTAATGAATATGCAAGGTACTGCTTATTCAGAACTATGTATTGCAGCATATTTAGATCATAGAAAAACATAGTGTACCCTCTATACATTTGTAGATGATAGTAAATGAGGAGGAAAAATTCATATGAAATGGTTGAGCTTTGATTTAGAGGGCTCTTGAGGACTGGTCCAATGAGAACCTCATAACATTCAGTGAGTGTACCATTTTTCATCTAAGGTGTAGTAAGCCATCCCATCCCATCAGTATAGGATGGGAACAGTCCTTCTGAAAAAGACGTGGGGTTTATGGTGGCTGTCAAGCTAAGCATGACCCGACAGTGTGCTCTCACTATGAATAACAAAAACGGCAGGTGTGGCGAGGCTAGGAGGAGCATGGCAAGCGAACTGAGAGAAGTCGTTAGCCCTCACCACCTGACAATGGTGAGGCTACATGTGAAATCCTGTGGCCAGTTATAGAAGGATTTCAAAAAGCCACAGAAGGTGCCATGGAGGTCAGGGACCTAGAGCAAGTTTTTGTGCTAAGGGGAGACTTTGGAGCCTGATAGCAGCCTTCAGCCCTTCAAAGGGGAGTGCCAAAGGCGATGGAGCTAAACTCTTGTGTGGCAGATGGTACAGCACAGGGCAATGGCAATTAGTTGCACATTGGGGGGTTCAGAATGGACATAAATCTTTGCACTAACTTGGTGGTGCAGTACCAAAACAAAATTTCCTAGAAAAGTTGTGGAATCTCCTATTCGTGGAGTCTTTTTAAGATGTGGGTAGAAAAAGCCATGGTTCACATGATCTGTCCTTTGCAACGGTCTCATTTCTAGTGAAAGGTTGGAGCAGATGATCTCCAGGGATTCATTCTAATCAGTGTTTCTATGATCTTAAAGTAACAATAACTACTGCATAACTCAGCGCATTTCATTCCCTTGAAACCTCCTCCTCAGAGGTGCTCTCTGCCAGTCGTTTCATTATACTGGCTGCTCATGAGTTTTCTCTGCCTCCTTCACCTGGTCAGACACTGTTTACGTTACTAAAATTGTCTTAGTGGCTGTATGTTACTTAATTGGTAATGTACTGATTAACATTAGTAGGTTAATATATAGCCATTCTTCAGAATTCATAATTCCACTGCTAGCTCTATTTCTGTCATGGGTGCTGTTCAGTTAAATCCATCTCTCATCACAAATTTAAATGTTTAGATTTTCAGGGTGTTTTGTTTTTTTTTTTTTTTGTTTGTTTTTGTTTTTGTTTTTGTTTTTAATGCCCACAGTATGTTCTAAGAGGATATACATTATTTCAACAAAAATTTGTCCAAAAAAAGTGCCACTAAGGACATTGAAGGATCTACCTTGGAAGGAACCACAAGTTCTGCTCTCTGATAACACTGCAACTCAGTTTTTAAAATGTGGCTGTCCTAGCAGGGGTAAGCTACAACCTGTTGTAGAACATGGTGAAGCTGTGGGACATGGCTGGAGTATTGTGTGATAAAAGTGTCTGTTGATTTCTTTTCAAGGCAAGGGAATCCCTTTGGAAGTGTCTCTTCACTGAAACAGTTGACTGAAATAAGTTTGCTAAATTTTGTTCCTTTTGCACAGCTAAACAACAACAAAAAAGGGAGGAAGAAATATATTTTGTTTTGCTGTTGTGGGAACAAGACTTTGAAGTAACAGATCCTTTAAAACTCTTTAAAATGGGTGCAATAAAATCTTGCCAGGGTAATTAGAAAATGTATTTTTTTTAACTGCTGGCAGAAATGAAACAGAAAAAACCTGTCAAAATTTCTTCCACCTACTTCAGCTGAACAAATAAACCACATTAGATCTGTTCTTCAGTGAAGAATTGAAGATGCTCCACTGGCTTTTCAGCACAACCTGTGGCTAAATTGGGCAGTGGAGTTCTGTAAATGTAGAATGAAAAAAGACGGCAAAATGGCTGTTGGTTTGGAATCTGGCAGAATAAGTTCCCTATTGTGTACAATAAGACACAGTGTTTAATACTGTTTAATGAAACTATGAATCTTATGGAATATTAACCTTATTTATAATTTTCCAACATATTTTCCCAATATGACTTCATGTTGTTCTAGTTTAATTGGTTTTGTCAACTTGAGAATTTTATTTGAGGAATAGAAGACAAGACAGTCTAAAGCATTTGCCATATGTTAAACAAAACTGTGTCTCTGATAACTCAGCTTGGTTTGTATGCAAGCAACAGAATTAGTGATATTTTAGATGGGTCTGGAAAATTACATTTGGTAACCCCTCTGATCCCATGAGGGAAAACCCATCATTGCCTTTAAGTTTTAAAAACGCAAGGTCTGGAGCTGGTAATGCTAAGAATTCAGAAATTATATTACAGCTACTAAAATGGAGTTTTAATGTCCGTAAACAATTAAAACTCAAAAAATATGTCTTTTAATGAACTTCATAAATATTTATAAGATGACATTAAAGTATACAGTTGAAAATGAGTAAAGCAAGCACTTCATCTGCCTTTTGCTTCATTTGAAAGGATTGTGTCGTAACTTGGAGGCTACCTCTCTATCTGTTGCATGTAATTCTGTATCCTTTATCCATAGTAAATCAGAGGTAATTACATTAATGTCAGTGAAATTATACCAAGGTGAAAGCAGTAAATACAAAATCTCGTATTGTTGCACCATATTTCTATTGGCTGCACTCTGTATGAACTTTGGCACCAGAATAGCTGGCAGAATAGTGCCAGAATACAAGGACACAGTGGGAGCAGAGAGATAGCAGGTTGTACGGGTAACGTTAGACCACTGCTTGCTCATGGGCTGGAGGGTACTGGTATTTTCGTATGTTTATAGATGTGGTGCAGTATTTAAGAGCTGCATAGAGAAGCCTTTTCAATGAGATCCATCTCATATTCAGAGAGGTGCTATATTCCGAGAAACTCTTGTTCCACTTAAATCAGGCAGTGAAGTTAATGAAACTTTACTCATTTAAAACTGATACACTTGATGGAAGGGATACGGCACAATGGTTTTAGCTCTGGTTATAGCTCTAAGCTGTGTTGAATGCTTCTCTTTGTGAAAAAGACTGTGTAATAACCTCTCTGGCTTACCTAGTCGTAGATACATGGATAGCGGGGCTCAGTTTCCTCTCTTCTCTATGTCAAACCAATTATCCCAATTATACCAGGCATTTATGAGTATTAATGAGTACCCTGCTTTTAGGAAGCTGTAGAAGTTGCTACTTAAAGTGACTTATACTTGCAAACAACTTGATTTAGCCAAAGGCTCATTGCACACCAAGAAAAGTTTTGAAAAAACTGCCCTCGTTCTGCTTGTTTCCCCTTGCCTAAATCTTGGTCTTTCCCTACAAGTTTTAACAAATTCCTTTCAAAGCTAATTCCAACTCTGGAACTGAGACTGGAAGACAGAAAACAATTGCTTGTGTAAGAGACTCATCTCCAGCCATTGCCAACATGACAGCCCATCTTTGTCTACTGCCTTTAAGCATTTGTTCTCCTTTTGAGAACAATATCTTGGCATCACTTAGCAGCATTCCCATGTTAATGAGTTTTCATTATATCTTGAAATACTATTGATATTCACTCAATACCTATGTTATTGTTTCTGCTTTTTTATGTCCATTACAAGTAATTGATCTCATTTACTTTGTGTTGTATATCTGGGTTTTCTTGCTGTAACTGCTGGAGAACAAAAGATGAGTCTCCCTTTCTCCCTGTCAATAGCTCACTGCTGTTAAATGGCAGACCACGACGCATTAGTAATTGCTTCCCAGATGAAAGTGAAATACTTATAGTAAGTGTTTGGAAACATGCAGCAGATGATCATAAGAGGCACACTTTCCAACAGCAATCTGGTGTTTTTCACAAATTACAAGTCTTTGTCTATACTGGTGAAGGGTTTAAGATGGAGTTTTCTGAGAAATATTTTTCATCTTTGATTCTTTAGGCCTTGCTATAGCTGCCTGAGTTTCATCTTTGGAACCGATGCAATTTTAGAGATGCACAAAATATTCTACTGGAAAAAGCGGAACAGATTTGCTAATGTAGGAGAGGTTCAGCTCTGTCTTATGTGAGAGACCAGTAATGTGACAATTTTATTTGTTTAATCAAAATTACTGTTTTTACTTTCTGGCATGTTTACTCAAGGAGAGAAATACATTACAAAGTTTTTGATACTTACAGCCAATGCAAAACTCGTATAAGAGTTTCCCATACTGTACTATAATTAAAACTCTACAAAAGCTGAGGTTTAAATTGGAGCTGACAGTGTTTAATTTAAATGCCTTAATGGACATATTCTGAATAGAACATGGGTACATAAACTAATCCAATATTTCTTTATGCAAAGAAGTGTCAAAATCTGTAATACTTCGCTCTGAAAAAGCATGTAAGTACACAGATTAATTCAGGCAACTAAGAATTCCACTCAAGTCAGTGGACATAAATTACTTAACTTGAAGTTCTGTTTGTATTAAAAGGGCTGATGTATCAAGAGCTTAATCTTGCAGTAACTTTTTTTTTTTTTTTTCACTAGAAGACAAACATTTTGATGGAAAAAGAATATGTCCCTCTCCTCTGATTCTTACGGGACACAACAACAGTATTCCTTTTCCTTTTGCATCTGGCGTAGTGTATTCAAAGATCCTAGGCTGTGTGGGAATTAATTCCATCTAGAGCGAAGTAGGACATTACTTACACCACTGGGTATAATGAAATGGCTGGATGCATTTAAATCATAGTAAATGAGGTCGGTTTTTAGCATTAATTTTGGATTTCATCTAATTTTGGATCTATCTAAGCAGATTTTGCTTCTTTGTTTACTCCCTAGAACTAAACAGTATCCAAACTTTAACTATGTTTTTTTGAAGGTACACAATGAACACCTAGAAGTTTTAGGGATAATTACTAGACAGGGATAATTACAAAACTATTTTGAATTGTGAAATTTTTCATCTCCTCTCTGTTTTGCCAAATCAGCATTTTTGAGGAGGAAAAAACATTGAAAAAAATGTTCCAACGCTTTAGTTTTATGTCTCTTGCCTAAGATGATCCATTTCCTATGACTCAGTGAATGGAAAAATGGAATGTGGTTTGTGAAGTTTTTGGTATGTAAGGATTCTTTTAAAGTTTGATTCTGAATCTAGTTTTCAATCATCCTTAGATTCAACAATTCCCCTTCAAAGATATTAGTTCACAAGATGGCTAGAGCTGATACTGAAAAAGGTGATCATTAGGTCTTTACATAGAACATACATATTTATGAAACCTTATTAAGCTGAGTTGTGATATGCTGTTTCAATATCAACTGCTTTTTATGGCTAATTTTCAAATTCCTGACCAAACAAGATTTTTAATGGACTTCCAGCATATTTTTTGATAATCACTAACAAACAGCAGGAGGAATGAGCCTAGTCTACATTGTGATTAGGGCTATTAAATTCTGACTCATGTCTCTTTTTGGACTGGACTATACGGAAAGATCATGGGCTTCAATCATTTGGAAATGTACCACAACTGAAGTATAGGCAGAAAAATAGGTACAGAATTGTTAAATGTATAGAAGCAGGAGAGTATGAAAACTGATTTGCTTTTATAAGAGCTAAGCCATATCTTTGACTTCAGACCTTCCAAATAACAAGGTAATAAATACTTATGAAAACGGAACTTCCTACATCTGTGCTGTCATTCAGCGAGGCTCATTTCCTGTACTTCCAGGCAGCTGCTGCTCTTAGCTTCTTCATGAAGACATTTTAGAAATATCCATTTACAAACACAGGGAAAAGTCTACCCATTAAAATTTCTGTTTGCTATGATTTCACAGCTGTTCCTAAACATAGAAGAGGAAATTACTGCAGTTAATTTCTGTTATCTATCAGCAAATGTTGACTATATTAATGAGATTAATTAGTCATTGAGAGGTTAAACATTAATTAGATGCTATCTTACTTTAATTTTCTGTATCTTAATGAATATTTTATATTATACATTAATATACATATAATTTTCTGCATGCTTTCTTCTTGATGCTTCTGTTTAAAATAATATTAACAGCTCAGTGACACACATTCC
>VXAL01006023.1:32319-58470 GCA_013399475.1 Chauna torquata | reverse complement strand
AACCCTGAATAAGCCATTGGGGAAGTAATAGTCCTTAAGCTGACAGCATTTGTCCATGTATTGATTGCCCGAGTGCACAGCCTGTGCTTGTTCGCAATGCCCTTGGTGGTCTGCATGTGGAGAAGCAGCAAAGTGCTTCAGGAGGCACTCTATAAGCAACAAACTCCTTATTGCAGGACAGAAACATCAAGTATTACAGACCTTCAACATTTATGTGCCCTTTTGAGGAGGTCCATGTGCTTCTAGATCACTTTTCTCAGAAAAGTGCATTTCTGTAGGAAAGCGTAATCAGCCTTCTTTCATCAAAGTCGAATCCTTGAACCCCAGAATACGTACTGGGAGATGGGAGCTGATACTGCTTACCTGCTGCCATGATACCTCAATCTCAAGCTCTCTACAGCACAAGAACAAACTCTACTTATGAACCCTTTCAAGTCTGATATTCAGGTTATTGCAAAGTTAAGCAAGTAATATGAGGTATTTCTGTCACAGATTTTTTGGCCCTGATTTGAATTCAATCAAGAACTGAGGACGATGCCCCTGAATTTACAAGCTATTCCTATGTTTCTTCTTGTTAGCCTAACAAAATGCTACAGAACAGAACCTGAAAGCTGAAATATCATTCAGTCCATATGCCTAATTTTTACACTGAAGATTTATGTGTGAGGTTAACTGCATAATTATCCTGTTAAAGGATATTGCTGGGTTTCTGAATTAAGACTGATGGCATAGATGGACAAGTAAAGATCATTCTTTGATGTATTAGTTCTTTTGATGATGGACAATTTAACATACAAATACCTCTTGTATTTAGCATGAAACCTCTTTCATGAAAATCGCATCCCACGGCCTGTCTTTATAAATATTAGTTCACAAAATGCATTTACTTCATGTAGCTCCCGACAGCCTCTGACAGAACTGACAAGCTAGTCAGTAAGAGAGAAGTACCAAAAAAAAGAAAATAAAAGGCTGAAAAGTTTACTCCAAAGTGTCAAAGTGCATTAAGATGCATATTTAGATATGGATTCCTGTGAAGATGGAACAGTCAGCAGTATATTCAGATCTTTAAAATCACACTGGAGGTGGGAATCCTTCAGAAAGGACTTTGCCAATATAAAGCTATGCACAAACCGAACCGAACCAAACCAAACCAAACCAAAACCACTCACACATACACAAAAAAAGCAAAAAAGAATAAACGATGACTAGATTGTTTCTGAAGAAAAGCAGGGCCCATATGTAGAATCAGTGTAAGTCTTTAAAATGAGAAAGTACAAGAACTGCAAAGGGTACATCAACAAATATTGCCAGATCAATGGAAAATAAGATAGGAAGGTGAAGTGCAAACAAGCAAGGAATAAGAGAGATTTTTGAGTAATTGATCTGCTCTGTGAGGAGCTAAGTCAAAATTTTTCTAGTAAATCAAGTACTGAGCCAGGTGGAATTCAAAGGGTGGAAAGGTACTAGGCAAGATGAACTGCAGAGCTGGAGGAACTGCCAGAGGAGTCTGAGGAAATAACTGACCTGATAAGTTGAACCAGCTCTGCTCATGGGTACAGTGCACAATTCCTAGCAAAGTCGGGGCTCCTGGAGACAAGACGTCAGAGAGTGCCAGTACATTGGCATTCAAAAACAATTCTAGTGAAGGATTAGTGCTTGGAAAATGTGAGCCTCAAAAAAAACATTTTCTGAGGGAAAAACTCTTCCCCTACTTCCCCTGAAAAATGACATGAATTTGCATTTATCCTCTGTCAGCACCATGCTAAAAAGCTGAGGTGTATATCTTTATATTGGCCCCTTCTTTCCTACCTGCTTCAGATCTATTACCCTTTGTATATGTAGACCTCAAAATGCATATGTTGGGAAGGCGCAGAGGTTTTCTTTCCTCTACACACAAATATATCACCGTCTGTCCATTGTAGTCCAACATACTTAAACATGAGCTCAAGCCGCTCAGTCCAAGCAGCAAACAAACCAGTGTAATTCAAATTAGCGATTTGTATTGAGATACTCCTTGTATAACTCTACCGAAGGTAACTTATTGTATATCACAGAGACAGCAGTATCTCTTGAATTGCTGTCTGTTCTCGGGTGCTTTGCCTTTACATACTGCAAATAACCAACATGCAGATTTGATTTAAGTGATTGGGGATCTGCCCACTCTGCTTAGCCATTGAAAAGTTCCAGATTCATGCAACTTCTCAAAAGAATCTGTGACTTAGGAAAAAAAGGCTATGAAACATTCATCTTGATTCAGGGAGATCTGTATCTCTGTACTAGTGTGATACAAAAAAAATCTTTACAGAGCTAGATTATTAATTTTAGCAAAAGAGAAAACGTATCAGAAAGTATAGAGGCATTTTTCAAAATGGAAACAGGCGAATGTCAGGACAATTTTCAATGATCACATAGTTCAAGCACTTGGATAAACTCTAAACAACGCTGAGATACTTTGCTGCCTTTGTCAAATCATTATAATGAGTTCTCATGAAGACATCAAAAGGGTTTTAATTTACCTTTTGAAATATCTTTTTTTGTTGGTACTATACATGTTATAGTGTGGCAATACGCAGAAGCGATAGTCAAATTTCTTGCAGGCTGTTTTTGATTTGGTTCCAATAATAAAAAAAACCTCTCCTATCCTGTTTTGGGTCTTATTTTGTATATTTTACAGCCTGAGTACTTGACAAGGATTACAACAGACTAAATCTAAACGTGCAATAATTTGTTTATATAATATCACTGGCTTTGAAATCATACTAACCTGAATAAAATTCCCATTGCTTTAATTGGATGAAAATGTATGTGGTTGTACTCCTATGTGTTATGGCAGCTTCATATACAGAATACCGAATATTCTTCTGCAATTTAACTAGTGAACTTTGGCTGTTGGATTCACTTTTCATTTCAATATTACTATAAAGCAGCTTTTATTTCTCAATGTCAAATTGAGATATACACATTTTAGCTTTTATTCATAATATTTAATCCACATTACTTGTTATTATAGAGATAACTGCCTAGATTTGAAGAGCACTGAATTCTAGTAACTCAAAAAATAATTTTATATTTATGGGACTAAAACAGGGTACTGGCATTATTGAGGGCTAAGTTGGGTAAATAAGTTTATATACTTTCATTTAAGCAACAGAAAAGTAGACCAGCCTAGAACACTATGGTGTTGAATTTGTTCTTTTTTTTGTTTTAGGTTCACCATTACACAACAGAATGCAAATAAGTTAATAACTTCATCATTTTATAATATAAATATACTTAAGAAAAGGCAAAAGACAGAATCAAGGTTAGCTTGCAATTAAAAACAGGGGGGAAAGCTTTTTGTGCTTACATTAACTAAACTACAAAGAAAAGTTAATTTTGAAATTTTTTTTGGTAGTAGAAAATTGATATTTCAAAGCTGTTTTCGTCTTGAGCATGCTGGAGCAACTAATATATTTTTCTTTATCCACAGCAAAGTGAAGGTTGGGAGGCAAATGTATTACTTTTAATACTTTTTTTACTTTTTTTACTGCGTTTCAGGAAATTATGTTGGTCCTTACATTTGTTTATTTTGATCATTGTGAAGGGAATTTACACAGCCATTGTGCAAACAAAATCACCAAGTATGTCAATCAAACACTACTCATTTTCATAATATTTTCTAACAGTAATATAGCTAAATAAAAATTACAGTGGTTTCTGAATTGGAATATGCAGTTTTATGTTTTATGGTTGGCTCAAACGTGAAGTGATTACAGGGCAGACTACCTTACCCCTTCTTTAACAAAAGATGTTATGATTGAATCTCTGTGTTAAAATCTCTTGTTCTTTAGAAATTATTTAGCTGAAATTTTCTGAGGATATGAAATTGTTATTTATTATGCACAATACTTTAAAGCTTTACTAATAAGAATAAAGGACTTTTTGAGAATATTAGGATGCATTTTCATAACTGGCCTCACCATCTCAAGGGGTTATCTGACTTCTTCACCTCCTCCAGCTGACAGTTCCCTCCTGCTTCTTTAAGCAAGCATTAGTATTCATGCAGTTCTGCAGTGAATCATTGGACTGAAAATGTAACCTCCAAAAATTAAATGGTTCATCTTCATTTGAGTAGTGAAATGACTGAATTTACCCTGTCGGCCATGTAATATTAGCAATAAATTAAGGGTAATTATGCGTAACCAGGATCAAGAGGAAGGATGGGGCGGTGCCTTTTGGTAACAGAGCAGTCTCAGATTGGCTTGTCACTGTTTTCTGAGACAATTTTGGGACAGCCTTTGCATGCTGATTGCTTTAGAAATGCTGACTTGTGGTTCACAGTTCTGTGGTGGTCAGGTTATGTGGTCTTCTTTGGACCTGAGTATGTGAAGGCAATTTAGAACAGCTAGATTTTTCAAAAGGCACGAACCTGGAAAGCCTATGTCTTCAGGCATCTAGTCTAATCCTAAGTATCAAGTACCATTCGAATCTGCACTCGTGAGAAGTCTCAACTACCAAATATGGAGCAGGAAGATCTCAGCTGGAGTTCTCATAAAAATCTTCACTTTAAAAACAGAGTATATGAAAAGCATCTGTTAACTCTGGTTTTTTAATAATTCCTTCAATGAAAAAAAGTTTATATTTCTAGTTTTGATGGAAATATAACTATTCTTTTTCTGTTTTTTGATTACTACACTCCAGAAACACCTGTTGTAACTGGAACCAGCCTCTGTTATGTGCTAACCTGAAGTATCTGAGAAATTTCACACTCAAGAGGGAAAACACCCTCTGCCATCTCAGCCCTTTCAGTAACCAGACTGCCATTCTAAGGTCAGACAGTCAAGTGTTCTAGGAGATGTTGTGTATGGAATAATTTGCTCATGGTCTGTTTTCCACCTTCTAGGCAATTGTAGTTACAAGACAAAATGTAGGACATGTTTTTGAAAAAAAAAGTTATAATGTCATTTGAAGATCAGTCTGATACAACTGTATATATGTAACTTCTTCCCTGCTCTGCTGTTCAGGCACATAGAGTTCTAAAAAATGTATTTTATATCTGCTGATGAAGTACCTACCTAATTTAGTGCCTTACCAAAATTTGTTTTCTAGGATCTTTGCGATAAGTTTCAGTCCAAAGCCATGGTGGTTTTTCTGAGAGGATTATTTCTCCATGAAGAGCCAAAAGGACTGCATTGAGAAGCTGTCATATAGTCATGTTTCTAGTGCTGTACATGACAAATCCAAAACTTTAATGTCACTATTAACAAACGTACTATCACTCAACCTTACCATCTCCTGACATCCTATGACTCCCTCTTTCTAAATTCCCTTTATCTTCTTACTATTCCTGGGTACCCATCACTACAATAGCACTTACTGTACACCATAAAAGAATTCAGACAGACTGTCATGGTTCCCTGGCTAATCTTCCATTTCTTTTTACCTTTCAAATTTAAAAGATCCAAATGTAATGTTTTTTTTTGAGATCTCCTCTGTCTAAAACTTTAGGGATGCTGAAAACCAATAGCTGGGCCACCAGTAAAAATAATGACTCGTGCTGTATTGGGTTCTCTGGAACTAAGACAAAGTATAAAAAAAAAAAAAGTGAGTTGACATTTGGATTTGTGAAAATAGTGTTTAGTTGATTGTAATGTAGATTATATCAGTATAATTTTGCACGCAAAGAGCAATGAGTCAAGTTACAAAAAATGTTTGAAAAATAATGAGACTTGCCTCAACATATATTATTCATTGTGTAGATATTAATACTTGTCTTCAATAATTCATGGCCCATGTTCATTTTTGTAGGATTCCAATGTCCAACACCATCTCATTCCTTGGCACGGGAGGGATGAATGGAACAGAAGGTCACATGTGGAAGAGTACTGATTTTCATAGCATTGCAGACCTAAGCTGCTAGCAGGGAAGCCAGTATATGAGAAGCTGAGGAGTGCTTTAAGATGAAACCATCTGGATCTCTTAGACAGCTCAGTATGTAATTCTGTTAATACTATGGAGTCTTTTCATGCCAGTTTCTGTAATAATTTATCAGAGCTAAGGGATTGTAGTTAGTTATGGGTGTATTATAGCTGTTTTTCTTCAAAGCTATTTTTCTTTTACACAATATTTTCTTGTCTTTTGCAAGCTAAGCTATTTTTGCTATGTGCACACAGCCTGTCGGGGCATGCTGTGGGTGGCTGCAGTGCAGAGGGTGCTGTAACCGCGGCCGGGCACTGCAGCACAGCCTCAGCCCACAGCAGCTCCCACGGGCAGGACCAGCTGCGGTGCATCTGGGTGCTCTCCCAGAGGCAAGGGGCAGCCCTGCTGTGCTACCCTGAAGCTCTGGGGAAGGAGAGGACGTGCTCAGGTTCCTCTCACATTTCACAAGAAATTTTTCTCCTTTATTTTTAAATAAAATAAATACAGAGTGTTAGGATTCAGGAATTAATATTCCACTATCAAGATAACTTTCTTTTCTCTTGCTCTCATACATTGCTCCTGTCCCTCCCTACGCCCCCACTGCACCATACTGGTCCACACTAGGACGGAGTCTAAAACCCCTGTTTGTGAATAGGAATTCCTGCCTTGTGAATACAAAAAAATCCAAGCTGCTACGTTAAAATCTTCATTAATTTTAAACCAGTGGCATCTTTTTTGAGTAGCTGTGAGATGGGTGCTGAATTTTAGCATTACTCTTGTGAAAGATGGATATGGTTCATTTTATCCATTCATCTTTTGTATTGTCAGTTGCTACATTGGCTCATTTTAGCCATTTACTTTGATGCTGTCAGGACTAAGGGAAAATTTCTATTCCAGAAAAGCAGAATTGAAGGGAATTAGGTAACTTGTAGCCTTTTCCAGGTTGGAATGAAGAGCTTTTCAAGGACTATCAGCATATGAATAGGATTACCTTGGATGCACTGGTAGAAGATGAGTGACCAGACATATTTTTAGCCTTTGGCAGACAAGGAGAACAGAACCTCTGAAAACAGCATGATTGCAACTCAGAATGAAAGAAATAATGTGTCAGGAAACTAAGCAAACATTCTGAACTTACAGAGGGGAAGCTGAATTTTTTGGAGAAGAGGACAAGGAGAAAAGCAGTGTCAAAAAATGTTTTTACCTTTTGTTTTTCTTCTGATTTAAGATCCTAAAATAACATTTTCCAAATGAGTAATAAATGCCAGGTTGTTTGCAAAGTCTGCCTTGTGCCATTGCAAATTTGTGTTGTATTGATTTTGAAAGAAGGAGTTACTAAATAGACACCTATGTTCATTTGAAGCAAGCTGGAGGTCCTGGTGAGAAACATGTGCTGTGAAGTTGGCAACCAGTTCTGAGAAGCAGTAATTGCCCAAGATCTAAAACTGAATTGGTGTCCCTGTCAGAGGAGGGATTGGCTGATGTCAAAAAGTGCAATCTTCAAAAAGTTTTAGCCCTCTTTTAAAATCCTATCTCCTTTTACAGTGACCTTTAAACACTACACTGACCCTTAACTTGTGAACTAACCTTTGTATACTGGCTAATAGTGCCTGACATCTGCTGAAATCTGCTGCAGCTGAAGCCCTAGGCTTGACTGTATTCTCTCTCAAGAGGTTGTAAGGCAGCTTGAAATATCTCTTTCCATGCAATGTCACTCTTAGTGTAAAGATCATGAGACCAGGTAGCCTATAATATCTTGTATATGTAAATAGGTGTTTAGAGTTTAAAGATCTTTAGATGGTTTAGATGACTTCATTGAGTAAACCCCATGAATATTTTTAAATATATTTCACAGTGGGTGCAATTTTAAACCTTACTAGCAAATGTCAAAATAGCTTTGAAGAAAGCAAAAGTGAAATCACAAAAAATGACAAAATTATAAAGCATTTTAATCCTCATGAGAACAAGTCTTAGAATACTTTAATTAGCTTCTTTTCATCTGCCTTTATTTTTACATTCCTGAATAGCATCACGCTCAAGCATATCATACATAAAGCAATTTATCCCATCATAAAATCTGTACCAAAAATGGACAGGATGGCTTCCTCTCTGACGGTGCTGCTCTCTCTGTATTGACTATAAAGGAAGTTTAAATGGCCATCTTAAATTACATAACATACGAGATGACAAATTGAGGTGATAGGAATACAATGAATTCAGATTCCTGGGTAAACATTCAGAGGTAGCTTTTTTATGATCCAAATTTTTACGAAAGTCAACTGGACTTAAATGAAAAACGGTTTTCAGATCTGCCCTTTTTATACCTGAAATCAGTATAATCAACCCTTTCCCACTTCTTCTCTGACTTGCCAATATAGCTGTAAGCCTCCTGGACCAGGACTGCTCCTTGTTATCACTATGAATAACACATAAGACAATAATACTGATTTAATTTTATTCTCTAGGAGCTGTTTGTTATAGTATTGATAAATAGTGCTAATAATAGAACGTATTATGTATTTTTATGTTATATTTAATGGCTTATTGGCTGCTGTACAATCTCCAATCTGCCACAGTACAGAGGTGCAAAAGTCTGAATGAAGACTTAACACTGATTTCACTGTGGGCTTGTGTAGCATTGAAATGAATAGGTATGTACAAAGATTGTTCTATAAAGTAGCAAAGTGTGCTAGGGGAAGAGTTCTACTCCACAGAATTTACTGTGCAATTCATCTTGTAGAACAGCATAAAAAGAACTAATTTTCTGTTATATGTCAGCTCACTTTTCCAAGAAGATCATTAAAATGTGTGTGGGTCAATGCAGAGGGGACAAAAAGAAATATTTTAGCAATTACTGGAATATTTTTGGTAGGTTGCTTTTTCAAGCATGTTAAAGGCTAGAAACACAAGGGAGGAAATGCCTAACAGAGCTTTTAGTCTCTCCTCTCACTGAGTCCCAGGAACACAAAATGAAAGCATTTTAATATTCACTTTTTTTTAATATGTTCTTATTATTTGAAAAGTTAAAGGCTTTTTTTTTTTTTTTAATAGTAACATCTTAAGAACACACCCATGGACACCGATCTGAGGGGTCTCAGCAAGGAATTAACTTATGAATATATGCAAGAGGCTTTACTCTAAAAACACTAACAGCCCTGAGCCAAGATGCACATGATAAATATTGAAACTGTGCTCACTAAAATCTGTAGCTTCTAATACAGCAAGGAAAAGGCATTTCCTAGACTTGCAGCCAGGCTAGTTATAAAGCAGCAGAGTAATATGGCTTGTTTGTGCTACTTTTTGTAGCTGTAACTGACATTTTATATTGCACTGTTCATTAAGCATAAGGTTCCAGAGGTGGATCTCATAAAAAGAAGTAATAAGGATGTATTTGTTATCTGTAGATCAAATCCCTGTGATTGAAAAAGACCAGGTG
The DNA here is from genome assembly GCA_013399475.1 of Chauna torquata. NCBI lineage: Eukaryota > Metazoa > Chordata > Aves > Anseriformes > Anhimidae > Chauna > Chauna torquata. Next base: position 49,136 of record VXAL01006023.1, on the reverse strand, counting down.
TTGCCTGCACCTTCCATATGTACTTTCATGACAGAAAAGATGCTATTTCTAATTTCTAAATTCTATATAATCTAATTCTATTTCAAATATTGTATTGGGCTGCTCAGGGAAATGGTGGAGTCCCCATCCCTGGAGGTATTTACGAGATGTGTGGATGTGGCACTAAGGGACACAGTTTAGTGATGGGACTTGGTAGGTCAGGTTGATGGTTGGACTTGATGATCTTGAAGGTCTTTTCCAACCTAAATGATTCTATGATTCTATGAAATAGCATTAGAACTCATCAGAGCAACATTTGTTCTCATCTTCTCTCAGGGATTAGGATCCTCAATCACAGGGCTTTAGTTAAACCTCTCTAGAAGATTCCCTCTTGCCTGCTTATCCACCTCTGACCTGGCACTTTCATCTCTCTGTAGTCTAGATTTTCCCTTTTGTAAAAGATAGAATCTTGGTAATTACTGCATATTTCATTCTCACACAGGTCTCTACATATCACAGGACAAAGTTTTGTGGGATTTTTTTGGATTACTAGGTGATCAAAAATCTCAGCACTGTTCTGTGGGATCCCGCTTCTTAATGATGTGAGTTGTCTCTTGGAGATCTCACATCCTTCAGAAGGCTCCTGACCAATTTGGACTAGGATGCTGTCAATCACAAAAGTTGACAAGAGATGAGATGCTGAAATCTGTCCTTGGTTATTTATTTAGTACTTCATGCTAGAGAGTTTTGTTTGTTTTTGTCAGTTCCTAACTCAGTTTTAGTTTTGTAATCAGTTGCATACAGCATATTTGCTTCTCTTCTGGACTCCAGACCTGATGATTTGCAGCCACAGTGCTGAATTGACAGTAAAGTGCTGTAGGACCTTCCAGGTCTGTTTCCCTTAACTCAGTGGATTGTTGCCAGTGTGTGTGCTGCAAATTCCCATACCATATGCAAGTTCATCTCTGCCAGAGGCATTTTGTTTGGTATGTCTGGGTGTCTTTTGTTGTTCTTAGATTGTACAGGTCCTGTTCATCTGCAGTAACTAAATTCTAAGTAGGATAGATGTGCATTGGTCAACAGGAGCTCTAAATAAATCCTTATGAGCATTTTCTTCTTTTGTTGCTCATCTCAGTTTTAGGTGCCATTAAAATGCTGCACAGTAACCAAGATGTTTGCATAAAGTTAGATGGAAAATAGGAATTAATCCATATATAGCATTGGAATCTAATTCCTATTTCCAATGGCTTTTTTTTCACTATTAAAGGTATTCCACTACAATAACAGAATATAGGCAGCACAAACGTGAAAGAGGAGGGTTTTTTTTTCATTTTATTATCTTCAAATAGTCACTGTAGCTGTCTCAGACATCTATTTTAGTATTCATGCTCTCTTTTGGTCAATAGACAAATACAGGAAAAGGGATTCAGGGAAGTAGAAAGTGAAAGACTGACAGCTGTTAGCCTGGTGACTGGACAAACAGCTCTGTTGGACTACCTGTGATATCCCTCCCTGGTACCTTGCAGGCTTTTTGTGAAAGAGTGGACGGAGTCAGCAAAGGATTGAGTTTAAGTAAAAAGGTCTGAAGTGCATCCAAGTGAGCTGCAGTGAATAACCTGCAGGCACTCCGGTGGAGTGATAATCATTTCTGAGGTTTGGGAACCTGAAAGCCTGAATTGATACATAAGCATTTATTGGTCTTGGTATTGCAATTGGTGTCTGAAGATGCATCTTCATTAGTGTATTAGCACCAGAAGTGTGCTTTTTGAGTGAATTTCCTAATCATTTCCATTTACCACATTTTGATTGATGTCATAGTGTGTCTCAGAGCACAGAAACAGAGTTTTATTTGGATGAAAATAAACTGGAAGATCCACCTACTCTGGAACTGAACTGAAAACCCAGCTAATGTTCTCCTATCCCTCATGGGAATTCAGTTCAGGGGACCAGCCTAGATACAGTCTGGAGCAATCCCCCAAATACATATAACAGGCATCAAGTGCTCAGAACCAACTGTTCCACGCTACAACTCCACTCTTAGTAGGCTGTGCTGTCTACATACACGCATACGCAACACATACTAGTAAGGACTACAATATTGCCCTGTTTTTCCGACTCTCCCCCAGGCATTCCTCATGAAAATACCTCCAGTAGAACAGGTAAAAGATAAACACAGATGTTGCAGTAAGATTTTGCTCTGTTGGGATCCCCGTTGTTTACCACACAACTTGTTTTTCTTTTCCAGACGCTCCACTGATACTATCACAGTTGAAAGCACAGCACCTTATCCCTAAGATTCTACAGTTCTGCCCAATCCTGAAATGAGTAGTTTGAGAGTTTCTGAGCCTCTCCTTTTTTGCTCAAGAAATGTTATAGGAAATGAAATATAAAATCATATCAGCATCTCGTCAAATTCCCACCCCCTTTTCATTTTCCAAGTGATCTCTACATTTAGCTGTGCAGTCTTGCTGAGATAAAATGTGGGTTGTGCAACTTCTCCTCTCTGTGCGGCATTATTCTATTGCTTTGATGATAGCCTTCAGAGTTTCTATCGTTACTCTGTGTCTTAAAATATACTTGTTGTAGGGGCAGCCTCCCATCTGCTTTGCTCTTGGCAGGTAAAGTCAACGTACTACAGAAGCAAAGGTGGGGGGATGATGAAAAAGGAAAGGAAAGGAAAGGAAATCATAATGTTTAACTGGGATGTCCTTTTCTTTAGATGTGAGGTCATTTGCTGCACAAGCAGCAAAACTGTCCCTGTTATCTGCATGGATGCCAAGACGTGCCAACTTGGGAAGAAGCAGGTAGTTCATAGAGAAGTTGCTGTTTCAGTAAAGCTGATCAGACACTATGTTTCTGTGGGAAATAATTTCTTTTTTCCTTTTTTTTTTCTTTTTTTTCTGAAAAGCAAAATGTTTCCACTGTTGGGCCTTGCAGGAAAAAATAAAAATGGACTTGCCAGAAATGAGATCCTTTCAATGAAGAAATTAATTTAATCTAAAACCTGCATTTTCCATTTTTTAATAGAGACTTTTCAACCTGCTGTTGTTTCAACTACTTTTTGAAACAAAGAGGAGTTTAAAAATGTAACACTAATGTTTACTGCGATGATATTTTAAAGATCTATAAATGACAACTTATCTCCCTTTTACATAGGAAGTTCTTTCCATTTTTAAGTATCTGTTAAAAATACCCTATATTCCTATCTTTTATTGAAAATAATGTCAACTTGTGACACAAGCTGTAAGATTGCTTAGCATATGTACATACCCTGGAGATATGGGGGTATTTTTGTTTATGCTGTACAGTTCGTACTCCTAGCTTGAGAAGGTCAGCCAGAACTTGGCATCATTTTGGAGCTTCTTGGCTCCCACTAAAAGTAAATGACTTGCCTGAAGACATGTGGGTTATTGGGAGGAGAACCCAGATCTTTGGAATTAATGGGAGAGAACAAAGAAACCATAATCATGGCTTTTAATCATAAGTACTGATAACACTGAATATTATTGCTGCCTTGGTCCTAACAATGGCAATAAAAAATACAAGCTTTTGAGAGTAGGTATTGCAGTTTCTACTATGGCAGTCAGTATGTCAAAAGTTATTTTACTAAAGATATATTGCAGGATATTTATTTAAAATTGTGCAGTAAATAGCAGGAAATGAAATAATAGATAGCTTTCCCGTATGGCATGGCAAGATTTAATTCATTCAACCAGTTGATCTATTATTTTCACAATAAGTATATATGTAAAGTACTGTATATGACACTCTACGATATCAAGTATGTTATTAAATACTTATGCAATTCTTTTAAGGATTAAAAGTACATCTTACAAGGCTAAGTACTCCAAAGGCTATGGTTAGGAACTGGTATTTTCATCTCAATTTAGACTGTGATGGCTTTGTGTGCCTTTGAAATTGCTACGCTCTTCAAAGAAAAAAGAAGTGCTTTAAATGTTTTTCCTTCTCATTCAGCTTGGAGCTATGTTGTGAAATGAACTCAATTTTGAGTAAAGAGAGTGTTCTAAATTTTAAAATGTTAATATAAAGACTGCATGACATCTGTGTAAAACAGGTGCCTGTTATACACAGGACTGTGTTTTTGTTTATGTCAGATCTCTTGAACATCAAATGTTTCAGACTGCTCTGGAATGGGCTTTATAAAAGACAGTTGGATGACGCAAAATTGCAAAGCGTAATGGCAGCAGACAATTACATCTCAGAAGCTGAACTTAAGTCTTTTTTTTTCTCTCGGCCTCTCATTTTTTTATCTACATTTATCATTATTATCTGCATAGAGCTACAGTTTTTTGAAAAAATACTGGATTTTTGATGCCTCAGTTATTTTGGTTTCTTTATTCAAGGCATTTTACATTTTAGAGAGTGAATCAGGCACCCAGATTGGCTGCTCATATGTATTCTGAGCTGTTATTTGCTGTTATTTGCTGTCCCTAGATACGAAGTAAATTCCTGTAATAGATTTATTGGCAAGGAGGAAGCCTCACAAAGCTTTAGCCTTACTCTTCTTCTCTCTTGACTGTGGTTTAGCATCTATCCAACTCTGTGGAGAGCTTGAAAAACATGGAGAATTTAAAAGAAGCTGTGGCTCTGTGCCACAGTTAGGAAATATGGATTTCTTCCTCACAGAAACCGCTGCTGTGGACTCCTTTTCATCATTGGTCTGATGCAAAGACGTATGCCTGTCTTGTGACCTACTGCTGAAGGATAAAGGGAGGACTGAGATCCCCCACTGAGACATTTAGTGCTGGAAACCAGTGAACTCTTACTTTCTTTCAAAAACCCTGCTTGGCTGACTTTTGAAAGTGCTTTGGATACAAATTGAAACCAAGCTAATTTGGATTACCATTACCGCAGTGTCTACCTAGACAGCAGGCAACACTGTCTCTGTTTTTCAAAGACTAAGTGCTCCAGCACAGCACTTTCCTCTCAGATTATCCCTGGTAGACCAAAGTCACAAATTTGTCTTTCCGCCAGGTCTATGAAGCTCATACTTTTGCTGAAAACCGTTGTGCTCTCATCCACTGAAAGGAAAATTGCGAGCCACAGCTCACAGTGTTCATGTATATATAGTGTTCATGACCTACAAGTACTTGCAGATGAAGAAGTGCACCTCATACCTATAAAATGGTTGTGTTTGTTCTGCAGTATTTACTACACCTTTCCATTACTATCTCTTCCCCATTTACTGTAAACAAAGATTATGCTTTTTTAAAAATCAGTCTAGCCATGGAAACTTAACTTTAAATCTGGTAATCTGGTAATCTTCCTTTAAAAGCAAATAAATAATAAACCAAAATAATGTTTTCTGGGGTAAAATCTAAAGCATCGAGTCCTGCAAAGAATGGTATGAATTTTCAGCCCACATACGTGGACTGAAAATAACACTAAAACAAATCTTGGCCTGATTCCCTTGCTCAAAAGTGGCCTCCTGCATTACACTGCTAAACACTTTGTGTGCTATTGTAAATCTAAACAACTTTTTCACTGCCTCTAGCAGGAATTAGAGACATAGCCTTTCAATGGCTCTTTACAGTTGCAGAGAATTACAAAGGAGGGCAAGTCACACTCACTTCAGAAATAATGAGAAATCAAGGTTATTTCTGGATTATAGTGATGTGAGAATGCTTTGATATTTTTGTGCCACTATAAATCTAAACAACTCTCAATTCCAGTTGCTGAGCATGGAAAGGATCATTCTGTTAACTATGTTAACACCAGCACTAAAACATCATCTGGTAATTTATCCCCTCTCTCCATCAAGGCCTATACTGCAATACAGTAAATGTATTTTTGATTCTCTGGAGCAATAAAATGGGGCTGAAAAGAGGCATAACTCTTTGAAGGAGGAAAAGACACTAAAAAGATTGGGTAAGAAGAAATGGGAAGAATCAGAAGAGACATGGAAAAAGATAATTAGAAAAGTAAGGGTAACCGAACTTGCCGTTTGACTTCAAGAATTCACTCATTCAATTTATCCCACCCATGTGTAGGAAACTTTCATGGAATACCAGTATCCGAATCACCAGGTCCAAATTTCAGGAATGTTGGGCAAAATACATAATTTTGCAGGCGTGAAAAAAAAATTACTGTGCATTTTACATTATTACTACAGCTAGCCTTCTATTTTGGTATATACAAATATGGAACAACTCATGACCAGTTTTTAGAAAATACTCAGTATTTTGCCAGCAGGAAATAAGACAAGACAACATGAGTTCTAACTAGTAAGAAAATTACAAGATTGGAAGACAAAATGAGAAGATCGAGAATACTGATAAAGGGACATTCTTTTAAGAACTTCAGTAATTAGAAAGGACTTGGATGTGTTCATGTATTCTTTTTTGCTATCTTCAACACAAATATAGCACAACTGATTAGTCATAACATTCATATGTTGTCAATAACAACAATGATCTCTGTCACCATTGAGAGATGAATTATTGAAGTAAAAACCATATAGACACCAGAAGACATTATTTTTTCCATATTTTCCTGTAAAAGTAGCAATTCTCTCCTTTTTTTTTTTTTTGCATACTACTCTTTAAATAAATAATTCAGTAGGAAAAGGAAAAAAAAATCTATTTTAGAATAATCAGTGAAGTCAACCTAATGGAAGAGAAAATGAGCTTTATCACTTACATAGGAATTTCCCAGTGTGCTTAGTTAAATGCATTTCTAAAGATAATACTATAAAGCATTTTAGATAATGTATATCGTTGCAACATTACAATGCCAGCCCAGTGAAAGAGTGTCTAAGCTACCTCGGGAAAGTACCTACTGCATTCTGGTACTCCTATTCCAATGCAGTTGAGTTAAATATTCCCCCTAGAACAAATCAGAGCACAAAACACGTCAAGCCTTCCTCTAAAAGCCTTGGGAACTTTAACAGAAAGCCTGTTATATTTGTGGGCTGAACAGCTAACAAAGATGCTCTGTGGTTTTTTTTTGTTCACAGAGACGAAGCATTCAGCGTAATATTAGGTTCTTTCTTAAAACACAGTACTAAGTAGCTAAGCATTGTCACTCCCGTCGTAAAACACTAACTGTGATAAATATACAGAACGAATTTTAATGAATATGGAATTCTGTAGGAATCCCACAGTTTCATTTTGTTTGAATTGATGTCCTTTTCAAAACCATGTGATTTGTGGTTGAATCCACAGTAGGATCCTATTGTGGGTACTTGCAGAGCAGAAAGAGATATTTTTGCCAAAAATAGTTCTGCAGTACAATATTTACACACAACAATATTGGTATATCATAATGTTAAACCGCTTTCTCTCTACCATCAAACAGTATGGAAGCTTATTCTTTAAAACTAATTGATTAAAATCTTTCTGCAGTTGTAGCAAGTAAAATATGTATGAAATTATTTAGCTCCGGTTTACTCAATTATCTTAGTTTACAAATCAATACATAAAATTTCATAATATGTTTTAAAAGAAAAGTAAATATTTGATACTTGCCTTAGGCTTTCCCAGGAAAAATTGCCCGGCAGAAGAATTGCTAATTTCTAAGAGGAAACACGTTTTATTGCCTGATAAAATGAAACCTAAATATTGATTGTGTACCTAGAGTGGCCAGCATCCACATTGCCACAGCCTGGGATGGCACCAAGCTCAGTGGAGCTCGTTTAAATCATTTTAGTTCATCACAACAACTGTTCCCAATTTCAGCTTACACATGGCAGTCATTCTCTGGCTCACCTAGAGAAGTGCATTTAGATTTGCCAAATCATGCAGATGCTGATGTCCAAAACCATAGGATTATTCCATAAACGATGGATACTTTCCCTGCTAGGCAACATTAGTGGCTGCTAATCAAACCAGCCTGGAACACAGACTACTTTATGTTGTGAGCTGGGATTCAACCACTGTGTTTAATTAATAAGTAGCCTTCACTTTGAGGAACTGCAGCAAAACGTGCAAAATTAACTGTAACATGGGCATACATACACAATCAACTCCTTAGCCTACTCGAGCTGCAGAACTGCTGATTTTTTTTTTTAATGTATATAAAATAGAAGGCAAAGCAAACGAAATAAAGTACTGAGGCTGTCACTGTGCTCCTCAGGTATAAATAAGCTCCAAGGTCTCTCAGCCTATCTGGCAGGAAATCATGAAATTACTAATACAATTTCTAGGCATCTACATGGTAATGCTCCTTGACGCCTACCCTGTCCATCCTCTTCTTGTGTATTGGTAAAATATATCCTTTACTATATGTTGGATTTGATACAAGTTAAACCACACATCTTCATTTGACAGAAATATACATCATGCAAGATGGGCCAAACAGCAGTGACTGCTGTATTTAAACAAGCAGATAAATTATGATTAAGCAAATGTGAAGCATGAAATCCAGGGTTCAAGCTGGGAAACTCTGGGACAAGTTCTTCCCCCTCAGTCACAAGCTATGTGTAGCATTAAGTGCTCAGATCTAGCTGCAGAGTACCTTCAGTGGCACTCATGGAAATTGGTACTGAATCGGGATCTTCCTGCTCTCCTCTGACCTGTGCTATGTGTCTGACAGAAGATTGTCAGTGTGTCCTAATTAGGCACGGAAATAGGAGTGTCTCTCTTCTTCTGCAGTTATTGATGGCATAGTTCAGCATTCAATAAAGTAAGACATGGATGTGAGGAAAAACGAAATTCCTCCCTTTGCTGCAATGTGAGTGAATGTACCAGATCTCACAAAATCACAGAATTTAAAGAGGAATGAAGTCCCTGCTGATGTTTCCTAGTCCCTGGTTTAGAAATTGCTTTTGCAGTAGCTTACAGCTACAACTTAGAACCTGGTGTCATCATCTAGCAGAAAATCCTGTTTTTCCTCCTACATATCACTGACATGATCAGTGGCCGAGGAAGCCCACAGAATGGCAATAAGGCATTATTCCTGCCAGGAACCCCCTGACGCGTTGTTTTTGCAGCCCTCCAGTACCACTGCAGCAAGCACAGTCACGAGCACGCAGTGTTCTCCCAGTGCTGGGAATGCAAGTCCCTGTGCATCCCAGTGTGCCGATACCGCCTCTGATTCCTAAGGCTGTGCAACAAATGCATGCTTAAAGGGGAATGCAGAGTCTGAAGCTGTACTAATACACTCTCTCATCCCATTTTTCTATTCCTGGGGCTATTTCCAATAGAACTGGGGTAGAACAAAAACCCACTCTGAGAAGCTTCAATATTCTGTCTTCCTTATTACAGAAAATCCAGATGAAATGGCCAGTAGTTTCAAAAAATCGAAGAGAAATCTGTACAAATGGTCCTTTGTTGTTATTGAGTATTAAACTCCCAGGCCATGTTCAAAGTTTGGAGTGTCTGTTTTACAGCTTCCGCCCAATCCAAGAAGTGGCCATTTTATCTTGTTTTGTGCTACTCACACTATTTGTCCTTGTTCTTCCATTTCGCTCTCATATTTAATTGTCCTGTTTCACTGTGTTCAGTTTTGGGTCAAGAGTCATTTGAAATGACTGTGGCAACTGTTGGCAAGTTTCTACTACACTTACAAGCAAAAAGAAAAAGCAAAAAGGAATTACACAACCATTTCATTGAAGTCAATAGGGACATTCTCGGCATGAAGTATTACCTACAATTAAAGAAAGCAGATATCATCCTTAAACCACGGTCTCCTATTAAATACAGCACAATACTATGTGAATATTGTAGACTCCAATTTATCACGGGTTTGTTATGGGAGCATTAATACTTTTATAACCTTAATGCCACAACAATATACACACTATACCAAGTACTAAAGCTTCAGTGCTGCAAAGGTCCATTGGCTCATAAATAATATATATCCATGTCATATATACATGAATTTAATTATTTAGTCTTTCCAAATTTCACCGAGAGGCTGATTATTAGGTGCAATGGTGTGCTGACTGAAAAGATGTCTCTGTCTGTCACAGGCAAGCATAGTCACAGAGGACAGATGCTGAAGCAGCTAAGCGGGGGCCGGCAGACAGCTCCCACTGAAGCCAGCGGAGGTGGGGCCCCGGAGCTCGCTGCCTTGCCGGGGGCACGCCCGGGTCGCAGCGGCTGCCGGCAGATTGTGCCCGTGCCCCGGTCCGGGCAGCGGCAACGCATTTACTGCAGTGTGGTTCTGGGCCACAAGATGGCTCCAAGCACATACATTCAAGCCTAATAAATTTGCACACCGCATACTTGACAATTTCGTTAAGTGGCAACTACTGAAATACACTGATACTTTAATGTTTAGAAGAACTGTTTAATTAGGCACAATCACGAGCCAATTGTGGGCACTTGTATAGTAACCAAACAGAAACGTTAACAATTTGTTTTTATACATGTTTAAATATGATATCCAGGGCAATTAAAATGTGCATGACTACATCATGCTGACTGAAGTTTATAATTCCTCCGAGCTTTGTTCTCTGAAGTTTCTTTTGTCCACCAGAATACCAGCTTAGGAAAGAAAGCAGCAGCAGTGTATTGGAAGAGCAGACAAGCCCACTGATACCGGGAACTTCACAGCTACCATATCTGTCTGGGTAGACAGGTAGAGAATAAGTAAAACTTGCTTTAAAAGTCTTGATTCTGGTTTCCTTAACCAACGTCTCCAGGACTTTGGAGTTACTCTAATGCTAATTTTACGACCAAGGGCTGTGCACTGCCCCTGGGTGTGCAGTGTAGATCAAACTCTCCAAAGACCAGCAGTGGTACTGAGGTTTCTGTTCTCTCTCTGTGAGGGAGGTCGTTGTAGGTTCAGAACTAGAACAAAGCCTGTCTCTTCATTGAAGTATACTGATTTCCGAACCCTTGGCACCCTAAGACATTTGTCATATGTTACGCAAAGATTGCTGCTACGCCCTAGAAACAGGTTTTGTTAGTGCAAATTAATTTTTTTACATCTCATACAAAATTAATTCACCAAAATTAGCAAGCTAACTTGTAATGGACAAACAACATGTAGTAGACAGTATCTCCTGAATTAAATTATTTAAACTATTTTGTGCTGGCAGTGTCCTACTACTCTAAGAAGTCTAGCCAATTCAGAAAGCTCAAATTCTTCACTGACTTCGCAAACTGGGAAAAGACAGTTTAAAGTTCCAGTTTGTGGCTGCTGCTTGCCTAGAAGAGAGCTCTGCCTGTGCTTTGGTCTTGGTTGTCCAAACTGTCAATCATCGCAAAGCAGTTACATCAGGGTGGCTTTGTGAGTATGCTTAGGGAATCCGGATATGAACAGGAAGGGAAAATGGGAGCTTTTCCCTGTGGTGACCTAGATTTAATTAGCCAAGCAGCCATGAAGTAGCGTAAGAGAAACAACAAAAGGCAGAAGAAAAAAATACTGACAGAAATAAAGTCAGTGTAAGAAAAGACCTACAACAGCCTTTTATTTATGTGTTTGAAAGAATAAGTAGACTTTTTTTTTAATCTAGATTTTCTTTTTTTTTTTTTTTTCCATGGATTAAAAAGCTACTCAGCTGCCAAACCAGGCTAGATTTTACTGATTGTTTGGCCATTTTTTTTTCTTAGTCATCTACTTGTCTACACGCTTAAGAGATTAGAAGCTGGAAATTTTCAAATCCATTTTGAATGGATTTGAACCCATGACAGTTTTATGTCATGTGACAAATCTGAATGTAAATAACCCCCAAATGAAAGTTGTCTGCCAAGCTGTACCTGGTTTTGCATCAGAACTATGAACATTTGAAAAAATTGTCATCTTTATTCAACATCACATAAACTATTCTTAAAACATACAAAATTATTTGACATATGTGGGCTGGGGTGAGAGCCTTGCCTAGTTTCATGGCTCATTCTAAACACCTCACGTGGGTTTATAAAGAATCAATGCTCTGTCTTCTCTGTGTCATGAAGAATCTATATCACTTAGAGTTAGTGCTAAATTTAAGCTACATAGTAAGTCCTATCTAATATCTGTGGAAGATATTATTATATGCTGGAGGCATAATTCTGAAAGGAAAACTCTTCCTGAAAGTATAGTTCTTGCTGACTTCAACAGTTGTGGGGCCATCATGAGGAAATATAAAAGAAAGTTTTCTGCTGTCAGATACTCCTCTTTATACACAAGGTAATAATAACCAGTGATTTAATGGCTTCAGCAATGAGGCATTTATTCAGTAAAAAGCCTCAGTAAAATTAATAATGGTAAGAGAGAGAGATTGTTTGGTCCATAGACAGCACTACTCTTTCAGGAATTCTCGCCAATTTTTTTGTACCATATCTTAAAATTCTAGGTTTGTCTTTCCTTTCTGGGGAATCTTTTAGATCTAAAGGAATCACAATCTCGCTGGCAGTAACTGTAAACATGAGCAAAGTAATGGCCATATTCCCCTGTTAAGCAACAGGGTCCTGAAGTGTTTGTGTAGATCACCAATGTAGTACAAACCTGTCACGTAATCCTTCCCTGGGCAACCAGCTAAGGCATTCTGTAGATGTGCTTTTTACCACTGAAATTAACAAAAATAATTAAAAAAAAAAACAGGCCAGTTGTTTCTGGAATGAGCTCTAGTAATTAAGAAATGAGTTATGCAGATTTAAGAGTTTCCCATGAGGCACTCATACATATACATAGAGATTTTCTCAGAAATAAATTCTGTGCTTATACTTATTCCAAATTTCTTATTCTCTTCATTCCTCATCATTTTAGTTTAGGTTAAGTAATACAAATCTGTGACTGACAGACAGAAGAGGGCTATGGAACTATAAAATCTTGGAAAAAGTTCAGGGGAGAAAGAGGAAAAAGAAAAAAGTGACTCCTGTTCACTGATTGATGTGAACTGGTTGCACCAGTACAAATTAATGAAAGAGTTTCACATGGGCAGTAACATCAGATTTGCCACTTGTCACTTTATGATGACAGATCTTAACATCCTGATCCAGTGGAAAGATTCCTACCAAGTTCAATGGGGTTTCACTGATATGATTCTGTGATTGTAAATATGACTTTAATTCTTCTACATTGAATTCTGAAATAACAACACTCTTTAATTTTATTTTTTAATTAATTCTGCTATCCCTTCTCCTCATCAAACCTATAAGTTCTCCAACTAACAATTCGTTCCTTAGGATTCAAATATTTTTCTTCAACTTCTGAAATACTACCTCTGATTGTTCATAGATTAGCTTTTCCTCACCCGAGCAGCCTGGGAATGCTTGACTTATCAGTTCTCACACTCTTGTCTCTGATACAAAAACATAAATATATTTATATGTGTATACATGGAGTTGGCAGAGGGGTCTGACAAATAATTCAGGCTGGGCCTGTGATTTTACCCTAACCAGTGCCACATGGCTTATGTAGCCACGTAAGACTAAAAAAGTCACTTTCACATAACCTTCTTAAGAATCCTTTATACAAAAACAAAGCCCTGCGGCCATCAGCCCATGAGACTCTACGGACTTAAAAGTGTCCACAACTTAAAAACAATAACAACAACAACAAAATAAATAAATAATAAAAAAAAAACAAACAAAACAAAAACAAAGAATGAGCCAGACAACATTATTTCAAGCTTGTTTTCTTTTGTGCTTAAGATCTCAGAGAGTTACGACCTTTTAGGAAACAGAAAAAAACAACCTCTGCTGTTTCAGTTGCTACCACCACTTTGGTTTTTGCTGTGTCCCTTTTGCTGCAAGTTTATTATTTTCCACAGATTTTTGGTAGGGTAAAGTTTACCTACTTTGGTTTAAAACCAGTCTTTTTTAAACTCAGTTTACCATGAGCTGCAGGGTTTTGTGCCAAGTCAGGTAGGAAGCACTCGCACATCCTGCTGCACTAACAAAGAGCTGTAACCTCCAGAAAAGCTGTATGAGCTACGCAGCTGTTTCTGCCTGTGAACATCTCTTTGTGGACTAAAAGCAGGCTGCAGGTGGCTCAGCCTTTCCTGTTAGTATAAAGTTGAGGAAAGGATGCAAGCAGCTTTCTCCTTTCTGCTCCCAAACTGGAGTCAGTACAAACTCTAATCGTTGTGAGAGAAAAATGCTGAGAACCCTAGCTAGCCACCTGGAAGGCTTGGTAGCTACCTCCATAGGAGTGGGATCGGTTCTCTCTCCTTTGCAGTAACAACTAAGAAAATGAATTGCAGTAAGTCCACCTGCTGTGCCTGTAGTAGGGATGGGATGAATAGCAAGCTGGGGTGTTCTCAGGGTCGTCGTGGTTTGCTCTGAGAATCTGCTGCAGCACAGTGACTCTGCACTGCTCCTACTGCAGGATTGTAGCTTAATGCCACAATGTAGCTTTAAATCTATTCTCTGCCAATTACCCCTGTATCTCATACCAGGTTTATAAGTCAAAACAAGTTTTGTTCGGCAGCCAGCTGTAAGCTCAGTCTAGTTTCAAAAAAATCAATCTGAAGCATTTTTGCTTCATAAATCACTGTCAGCTAATACATATTGGAGAATTAGAACACTGCAAGCAGACAGTTGCAGCAGGACAAATTTTGTTTCATTTCTAGTTTATAATTAGTACTAGTTATTAGCTTTGCTGATATGAGTCGAATGATTCCAAACACTTATACCAATCTATGAGGAAAATCCCCTCTTGTGTAGCAGGAGAGTAATGAAGGTACTGTAGCAAAGCCACAGGGGCTGGAGGATCCACAGGCTAAGGTAAGTTGAAAAGATATATACAATTGCAGGACAAAAATGCAGAAGGGAAAAGACGTGTGACTGTTTCCCCTTTCAAACATTGTGTCTAGATACACATGGAGGGAAGACACAGCTTACCCATTTCTGTCATCTGCCTCCTCCACAGCTGGTGCAGATCTGGTAACTGCTGTACAGACTGCCAATATTATCTGATAGTCCCTGCAGCTCCTGGTTTACATGACTTGCTTGGTTCACAGAAATCATGAGGCTATTCCCATAAGTAAGGACTGCTCCTGAAAACAGTGATTTTTCTTGTGCATACCTAGCAACAATGTACATACGCATTTACCAGTCATTTGGGGCAGAAACTAGATAAAGTACAAATACTTGATAATAGAAGACAAACCAATTGAGTGTTCTCAAAGGAGGGAGATGTGTCCTTTAGCAACAACAAGGAGATTTTATATTTAGCTTTGTTTCCTGAAACAGAATCACTTTTTTTTTTTTTTTTAATCCAGAACGTAAATAGTCAGCCAAGCTCTGTCTTGAAATTTAGTGAAATGAGACATACATGGGAAGCAAATCTCATTTAAGTAGCACTAACATTTTAAGTGCTCTCTCCAATGCCAGTCACAAATATGTGTTTTCTGAGCTTCTGTCACTCTCCTTGCATGAAATCCAGCCATAGGGTAGTTAGCTGTATTCCTTAGAAGATGTTAGTAAAGAAGCTTCTTCCACAAGTTCTTCCACAAACACGGTCAGTAAGAGATTTTCTACATGGCACTTAATTCAAAGTTCAAAGCCTCCATCTGATATATAGTAGCTATATTAAGCAGACAGGTTTAATAAAGCCTCTCTAGCATTAACTCTCAAGCAATAATCATGCAGTAAAGTGAATTGGTTCCCTAATGCAGTACTGATGGTTGCTTTGTAACTGTGTGCAATATTAATAGCTATGAAGACTTTCCTGAAGGACATGTCTTCAAAGACCACAGGAAAGCAGATAATTAAATACATTTAAATGTGAATTAGTTTCCTGCATTTAGTGGCTTAAGCCTGAACTTCTCTTACAATGAAGATGTTTGGGACTCAATCCCTTCATACAGAGAGGAAGTTAAATGAACCCTGTGCAAAAGTAGGCTAAGGCAATACAAAGATTAGGTGGCTCAGAGCTTGCCATTGGGAGGAGCAGAGGACAGATTGGGGGAGTCACAGGAATAAATCGAGGCCGCAGTTGTTTTGCCACCTCTCTCCCATGCCAGCAATCTGCAGTCCCACATAACCACCTCTTCTGCCTGTTTATTGAGCTGGACCTGGCACTGTGAACAAACAGACAAGGAGGTAAACTCACGTACTGGGTAGAACCTGACCAAGTGAAGCAGAGAGCCACCCTCGGTTATTTGCGTTAACAATAAGAAGTAGGGTTTAAAATAACATTTATGTCTAAATGTGTGGAAAGCCTGTTATATACATACTGCAGAAAGTATTCAAACCCTGCTAATCCTTTACACAAACATTACATAAAAGTGCCAAGCTCGGTGCCGGCATGTGTGGTCTGGTATATTACTGCCCGCTGCACAAACTCTCGGCAGTTCAAGTCTTTACAAACAGCCTGTACCTGTACCTAGAGCTGTTTCCCCCAAACACCTTTGGGGGGGGTCCACCTTTTCGGGAGAGCAGTGTTTCATCAGAGATACACACCAAAACGCCAGCCCAGCTCCTCATGCGAGCCGTACCGTACCCAGGGGGCCAGACATTCAGCGGGCTGCAGGCTATGCCGTGGGGGAGCTCCCCGGGGCTGCAGCGGCACACATTTGCACTGCCGGGCAACGCGTTAATTTCTTTCCAGCCCAGAGCGGATGAGGGGGGTTGCATTAAGCGATGCAGAAGAAGCGCTCTCCACGTCCCTTCGAGTCCACATGGCACCAAAGGGACCCGAGGAACCCTCCTCAGCCTGAGGCGGGGGCAGCAACGCAGCGCCGGCGGAACTCGCGGCGGCAGCGCCGCGGGGGCAGAGCGGGCGGGGCGGGGAAATCCCCAGGATCCCCCGGCCCCCGAGCGGGGAGACACCGCTTTAGTCACCGGGACCCTCCCCCTGTGCCGCCGGCTGGCTCTGTCGCGGCGTCGGTCCTGTCAGCTGCCGGCAGCGCCGCTCCTCGCTCCCCGCACAGCTCGGGACGCGGCGCCTCCGTGAGGCGCGGGCAGCCGCGGAGTCTGGGGAGGATGGAGGGACCCGGGCCG
>VXAL01006023.1:6563-20526 GCA_013399475.1 Chauna torquata | reverse complement strand
CAGCATGGTACATATGGCTCAAGCCACATGCTGCAGCAGACTTGAACCTAGTCCAAGGCACAGCTGATGAAGCTTGTGTGAATAACAGCCTCAGATACCACATCAGAGAAGGGTCCAGTGGCTTGACAATCATTCAGAAACACTGTTTGGCACAGACTCCATTATCTAGTCCTGCACGTTGTTGAAGAACACGTCTCACGTCACGTTGGCTTTGTTGGCTCAATAATAGCACAGCTCACCTTGACTGGGGTGCCACGCTAGCTGCAGGGAGGAGAGTGAAGAGGATGAGCATTCAGCTTTGGAAGAAGTAGCACCCAGCCCAGATACATATCTGTTAAATCAGTGGATATATAAGGCAAATCTGGGAAACGTGCTATGCTAATAAGGTTGAAGAAAAATGCTGGAAACTCTCTCCTCCTTCAGCACATCTGGAAAATATGACAGCTATGATAATATATATATTTTAAACTGCATGAGGATTTATTTTAAATCTCTTCTTAATCAAAATGATTTCTCATATCTGAAGGGCTAATGTGGGCATATGTGCTAATTAAATGTAACATTGCAATTGCTAAGTTAAAATATTCAGAAATCTTTGCCATCAGGTGATACTGACTCATCCAAAGACAAACCCAGCCTTGAGAACCAGTACTCTACTTGCCAGTGACATTAAATAAAAACAAGATGTAAAATGTTTTTTAAAATTTTTTCTTACTTTTCCTTACCCCTAATTTTACTGGGCTAATGTAGGGACAAAGAGATTATCTGTCCATTTTCCTCCTTATTCCCACAGTTCTGTTCTGATATGCTTCATAATTTAATATTTTTGCTGATTTCTTTTAATTGTGGTCAAGGCTTGCTGTTTTTTGTGTGCATGTGTTTTAAATGAAACAAAGCTTTCAAATGCCTCACTGGAGAAAAAAATGTTAATTTTTTAGAAATGTTGTTAGGTTAACATTATTCTTCATTCAGGATATTCATAAGGATATTAGGACTGCAAATTATTGTTTCGCTGGGAATATGTAATAAAGACAATTTCTCAGGGGTAGGAAATGATCACCCTTTGGCTAGACCAGGGCCACTGCTGGAGAAGTATGCTAACCTTAATAGCATCTATTCTAATCAACAAATTAAGCTCATCCAAATAATATCTTTTGTACCTTATTTTAGGAGCTCCTTATGTTATGTTACACTAGTTATATCGGCTGTCGCTGTCTTTGGTATTTTCTGAGGATACGGGAAGTCCTGGTTCATGTTTCACGGAGAATGAGCTCTAGAAATGCTGATGCTCATGTACAGCAAGGAAAGACATACAGGCATGCAATGTGGAAAGCGCTCAGTGTGAGTCAGGCGTTGCTTAGTCTCTGCATGTTTTTCCACCACCACAAAGTCTATATTCTAAGTCATCTTTTCTTTGCACCCTCCCCCACCCCTTTTCCTTTATCAGTCCCAAGATTTAATTCCAGTGACTTTCGGCTCCTCCGTGCATAAAAATGCACCTCCCAGAATTAAGAGTGGGGAAGGCTGTATATATTCAGATTTGAATATCTAAAGTTATCAAGAAGTGCTATGGAGCCTTTGTCTCTATCTTCTCAAAAATACAGAAATTTAAAATTGCCATCAACATGTACTAGTCCCAGAGCTGCATTGGGCACTGAATCAGAGCTGTCAGAAGAAGCTTCTTGTAACATTTTTCTTACCATTTACTTTCTGCCAATACTCCTCTCAATCTTTGTGGATGCTAACCTACAAACAGAGAGTTACTGCAAATACAGAGAGACAACAGATCCTCTCATTTCTGTAGCAATAAAAACCACCTCTGAATTATCTTTTTATGGCATTTCTGGCGCATATTAACTTCCTTGTATCCTGCAGGACATCCAAACCCAATAAAGCTCCATATTAGGATTATAGATTGTTAATTGAAAGTGACAGATATGTACACTGCATGGCCTTGCTTTGCGAAGTACATAACTTAGTTTTTTAGTGCTTAAAAAGGTGGAGACAAACTTCCCTATTATTGTTACAGCTGCTTCTGTATCTCTTCTTAGTGCAAATTACTTAAATTGGCTTTAGTGCAATAACAATATGATGGTTAAAATAACAGGTTTCCATCAACGATTCTATGATTCTAAATAAAGATTATGAAGAACCAATAAAAACATAAATTTCTGTTCTCATGTACATACTTCTTTTGCAATTGATAGCTACTGCAATATAACTTCTAATATACTTTGTAATTCAACTCAACATTTGATTTCCATGGAAAAGTTGCAGCTGTTGCTTTTCTACCTACATGCTTGTCAGCCTTGGGTACTTGGCAGATGTGAATATCAGTCCAATTATTGAGCAAACTATAGCACTAGGAGTCTTTAAATGCCAGATATTGACACTTCTGGCTGGGATGGATTTCCCCACCTTGCATTGGAAAACAGTAGCAGACAGCATCAAATCTGTTGATAACCAGTGTTGGGCCTTATCTATAGGGAAAGCTGTTCTTCTATCAAAACTAGAGTTTATACTTCTGAAGTCATGTTTTTCATTCGTGTCAGCTTCTTCCTTGGTGGAATTGCAGTTCATCACTAATAATTAGACCTTGGTCACATGTTTGTACCCCAATATGTAACTACTTTCTTGATGGATAAGTAACTGGATTTCCCAAATGACTGTAAAATTAAATGACTTGAATCTCTTTCCTTCTGGGCTAACACAGAGCTATCTCACCACACTCATGCAAGTAGGCAGCATTATTTCAGAAACTGAACTCCAACATTCATGTGGTGAGCAGTATGATGGTGATAAGCCACGGGTATTGTTTCTTGTCTCACTATTCTTACCACTATCCTGTTGCCTTCAGTTCTGTTAATTTTGCACTCCAGCCACAAACCATTTCAAGATATTCACATTTTGTCTGTCTTTGGAAGAGTCCATAAAAGAACTACTAAACAGTTTTAATTTTTCCTTAATGTTGTAGGGAAGAAACAAAAGTAGGTTTTCTTATGGCATGAGAATAAATTATTCTCTGGTATTTGCAAATAACATGATGCAAATGCTGTTCCAGCTATTAGTATGTGTCCGGTAAGAGTGGATCAATTGAAGTCTCAGATTCAAATGTGAGCCTAGACAATGTGAATAAGCAGTCTTCAGTGCGATGTACACAGCCAGTATAAACTCTAGCCTCTTTCTCTTTAGCCTAGGTCAGTTGCTTGAAATCCCTAAAGCAAATGCTTTCTTCCACAGCTATTGTGCCCTATGCTGTGTTCTACTTCATGGCTCTTCTTTGGAAAGTTTGGGGCTGCAAATCAGTTGCGTTGAGAATGTCTCACTGAGTTGTGTTGTGTGTATGCCCCTGTAATTGGGCCAATCTGTACAGAGCCCTCCCAACTTCAGTCTCGCTGGTGCCACTCACAACTACGCAGCTTTATTGTCAGGACGACTGCACAATTTAACATGACAGGTGCATGATAAAGGTTTTTACTACTGGATTTGACACCTGTTTTGGGGAATATTCAAGGAGAGAAATATCCATGAAAGAAAGTACGTGGTGTAGCTTGAATAGCACAGCCACAGCTAATCTTTGGTAGGAGATGCATTGATGAGTTTGCTCAGAGTTCTGCAGTCAGGGAATGATGGTCAGAGCCAAACTTATATTTTCACAAGTCCTCAGTGGTGATTTACAAGAGAGGTTTGTGAACACCTGTGGCTTAGCTTCTATGTCTTTGTTACTTGTTCAAATGAGGAACTGCATACAAAACCATTTTAGGATCAGATCTGCTTGTCAACAGATTACGCTTAGAAAAGAGGAGAATTGGTCACTAGTTATCTATCTGGTATGAAAGACTGAGTACCACAATCACAAGTTCCTGTTCATTCTCTTCTGATGCTTTGTCATGCCATAAAGACTTCCTTTTCCTTTCTGTTGGGACAACCACTGCCTGCATCTATGAAGAAGGGAAATTTTTCAGAGACAAGGCAAAAGACCAAAAAAACCCCACCCCCCCAAAAAAAGCCCAAAACAAAACAACAAAAAACCACACCTTGTATATCCTTTAGATGATGCTCAAAACCAGGAAATGATCTCTAACCTTCCAGTGTGCTACCAGTGGAGTGGATGTCTAGGTCTCCAAGATTGCTTAGAACAAAGCCCTTTTGTCTTCTCCCATCTCATTTCATATTGTTAATCTACGTAAATGGAGCTGTTGGTCAGCAACAGTCCTTGTAACTCTAGTAGGAGCTTCTAAGGTGAATGCCATTCACGATTTCACTGCTGGTAGTTTGTACCTCTTGCTAACAAGACACAATACAATCCTAATGTTGGGCCTATCTATCCTGTTCCTGTCCTGTTCTTGTTGCTAGACTTGGAACATACTTTCCTGCTCTAACATTTAAGGTTTCTACCTTACCAACTTAGCCAATGCAGTACTGCTTATTGCTCTGCCTCTGATCTTAACAACTTCCAAATGTCATTACTTTTTGATTACTTGCTGCTGAATGCCAGGGAAAGGTAGCTACCGTAGGCAGTGTTTGAAGCACTAAGATGAGGTGCTAAACAATACTCTGCTGGTAGTTATGGGAGATGAAGACCATGGTGGAAGCACAGGTCATAGGATCTGTGAGGGTATTTATGCAATGTTTCATTCATTTATTACCAGTGAATGACTTCATAAAAAAACCATTAGTCCATATTTTCATAAAACCATGTAATTTTACCTTGATCAGTCTGTGATGTGGTACTCACATAGAAATTATCTTACAGGGCTACATGCTGTTAAAAAGAGGTGAAGTTTACATAACTTGGAAGTGCTTGTACCCTTAGAAAAGGAGGTCATTTTTATTGAGTGTAGTGTTTTATGTAGTAAGTTGAGATGTCCAAAGCAACCTCAGGCACTTGGACACCCATTTCTCTCTGAGGTTTTTAATTTTATTAGGGCTCTAGTTTCCCTTAGGTTGCTTTGAAAATGACAGTTAAAGGCTCTTGAAGTTAATGGAAGTCCTTTTATGCATTAAATATATACCATCAGGCTGATGTGTTCAAAACGTTGTTTATTAAACTGTTAAAAATGTTGGGTAAATATGTAAACATGCAGAAAATGTAAGAACAAAAAGCTAACAGTATGTTTTCATCTACTAATAGAAAGTAAGCTTCCTAAGTTGCCCACCTGCTACCAAGCGGTCTTATATGATTGAGTTTCTATTTTTAGCTGTAACAGAAAATGTCTAGAAACCAGCTTGCTTTATCCAAATACTACATCCATTTCTAATAACATCTAGCTATTTAAACAAGCTTGTGCTAGCTTATGAATAGTAATAGACCGTACTTTTGGATGGAATGAAGGAACATAAATCACCAAGTGTCAGGCAGCTTAGAAACCATTATGTCGTCAGGATTTTTTAATAGAGTACAAAGGGAATTGCCATCAAGCTAAGTGAAATCTCGTATCCAGTCGCCCATCAGCGATGCTTCAAATAAAGAAGAGAATTGTTCTCATATGAATCTCGGCATAAAAATTTAATTAGCAGCTGAGCTCTTTCTAAGGGTGAAAAAAAAAGATTTCTTTTGATATAGTCACTTTTCGTTAACTCTTTACTTTTTATTTTTGTATTACTCACACAGATAAGATCTGCAGGCTTCTATATCTACTTTTTTTCTCCTTCAGTATTGATTTTGAAATACTTTTTACCCAGTTTCAGCAATTTTTTGTTGTTGTTTGCATTATGTTTCAGCATAATATTTGAATACTTTTCTTGGAAGATATTGAGAACACGAGTAAGAGGAAGAAATGAATGCATAATCAAATTTAATAGGTGGTGGATAAAAAACTGCTGTTATTAAACAAGGTAATAATTATAATAATTGTTACTGTCACTGGTAGCTTTGTTTAAATTAACCTTTCTTTAGAAGATTACGAAGATAGTACATAATAATCAGAAAATCAGTCCTCAACTGGAATCAGATGCTATTTATGCTATTTCTTACAGTTTCATCTCTTTAGCACATGTGTTATTTTGCTTTTAAAGGAATTCAACTTATGACTTAGGATGTATTTTCAGTGTCATATCATGATTCCTGTGAGAACGATGAAATTTATTTTTTTTATTTGTTTCATTTCTCAGATTTTAACAAATGTACTTTAATCTGAGTTTTCTTCCTGTCTCCTAGCTGTGTAACAAAAGGTGAAGAAGAAAAAGCCCCAAACCTTTAACTCTCTTAGCATCTGCTTATAACGTCAAATGTCATAATGTCAAAATAATTAAATCTCTGGTCTAATGTGACACTTTTTCCAAAAGTGCACTGATGCTTGGATATACTGTTATCACCTTGAAGCATAAAAGTTTATTGTTTGTTCTTCACAGTTTGAAGAAATCCCTTGAGGCCTAGATATGTCAAAGAACGTGTCTCTGCTTCAAGGCATTCCTCGGTGTATCCATCAGCTCCAGTGCTTTGAGGTCTGTTTCAGAACAGTCATCAGACCAGTAGATAGCTGGGGGAGTAAGTCAGAAAATATGTGACAGCCTGAAAGATGTAGTCAATAGGATTATCAATGGTTTGTGTTGGAAGGGACCTTAAAGACCATCAGGTTCCAAGCCGCCTGCCATGGGCAGAGGCACCTTCCACTAGCCCAGGTTGCCCAAAGCCCCATCCCACCTGGCCTTGAGCACTTCAGGGATGGGACATCCACAGCTTCTCTGGGCAACCTGTTCCAGTGCCTCACCACCCTCATGGTGAAGAATTTCTTCCTTATATCTGATCTAAATCTCCCTTCTTTTAGTTTAAAACCATTCCCCCTTGTCCTAGTGCTACGCACCCTGGTACAGCTTTCTTGTAGGCCCACTCTGAGTGTTGAAAGGCCACTATAAAGTCTCTCTGGAGACTTCTCTTCTTTAGGCTAAATAACTCCAACTCTCTCAGCCTGTCTTCATAGGAGAGGCGCTCCAGCCCTCTGATCATTTTTGTGGCCATCCTCTGGACCCGCTGTAATAGGTCCATGTCTGTCTTGTGCTGTTGGCCCCAGAGCTGAATGCAGTACTCTAGGTGGGGTCTCATGAGAGTGGAGTAGAGGAGGAGAATCAACTCCCTCAACCTGCTGGTCACACTTCTTTTGATGCAGCCCAGGATATGGTTGGCTTTCTGGGCTGCAAGTGCACGTTGCTGGCTCACATCAGCTTTTTCATCTACTAATACCCCCAACTCCTTTTCTGCAGGGCTGTTCTCAATAATTTTACCATCCAGTATATACTGATATTTGGGATTGCCCTGACCCAGGTGCAGGACCTTGCACTTGGCCTTGTTGAAGTTCATGAGGTTTGCATGGGCCCACCTCTCTTGCCTGTCAATGTCCCTCTAAAGTGTTCACTGCACCACAAGCTTGGTGTCATCTGCAAACATGCTGAGGGTGCACTCAATCCCACTGTCTATGTTACCAGTGAAGACATTAAATAGTACTGGTCCCAGTACGAACCCCTGAGGGACACAACTTGTCACTGGTCTACACCTGGACATCAAGCTGTCGACCACAACTCTTTGGATGCAGCATCAAGCCAACTTCTTATCTTCCAAATAGTCCATCTGTCAAATCCATGTCTGTACAATTTAGAGACCAGGATGTTGTGTGGGACTGTATCAAAGGCTTTGCACAGGTCAAGGTAAATGATATCTGTTGTTCTTTCCTCATCCACCAATGCTGTCAGTCTATCATTGTAGTCACTGAAACTCAGTTGGTTTTGTTAACTTCTTGTATGCCGAGACATGCATGTGCTTATCTATGTATGTTTAGGTGACCATGGTGAAGTAGCTCTTGGCCACGGATCCTGCACATGTCCTCATAACAAACGTTAATTCCTGGACAGTATAGCTATGAAATTTGATATTCAGCTCTTCCTGGTGACATGTGTTCCATGTCATAGCCAGGCCTGTGAGATGGGAAGAGAACCCTTCCAACCAGCAGTTAATTACTTCTGGTTGCCAGCAACATCTTTAAATACGGATAGTAAAAATAATAGATTTTAGGACTCAGTTGAAATTTAGAAACAAAGTTGCTTGCATTGTCTAGAAATCAACCTTTATTTTTCTAGTTGAAGAGAAAAATTATAAAATAAATTTTTCATATATAAGGTATTTTATTTCCTGGAAATGGTCTTTTTTTTAAGATACATTTCACTCTCTCACAAGCCGACTTTAAGCAAAAAGGATAAACGTTTTCATTTTGAAAACTCTGAAACTATGTTTTGACATTTCTGAAATCCAGCTTGCACCTTCCTTGGAGAGCAGAGTCAGACTCTGGGTGTGAAGAAGCTGTGTATAACAATAAGTAAACTTCTGGAAATGTTAGACTCCTTAAGTTTCCAGAAGAATCTGGTTGTCCATGTAAATCAGTAATGGAAACTTAACTACCAGTACAAGTAACAAGACTGTGTTTGACTTATTTGGTCCTGTGTTTGTTGTTTTCCTTTAGGAAGAAGAGGTCTTTTGGGCTGTTTGGGATAGAGAGAGAGTTTTGTATCTTCTGTCTAGGAAGAGTCTGAGAACGCTGAGGTGGAGGGGTTCAGTAGCAGTATGGGCTGGGGATGTAGGAAACCAAATACTGCAGAGAGATCATAGACTACAGGGAGAAAACAAAGAGCAGCTACTCAGTCCTCAGAGGGAACAGAAAGAAGAATTTCCTAGAGACCTAGGAGACTGGATAAGGCTGGCTGTTCAGAAAATCATTGACCCGACTGGATTTCAGGACTTGTCTTCACAAGGGGGAGTTAATTTTACTCTGCTTTGCAAGCTGCTTTGAGCTTTTTCTGTTTACAAAGGTAATTGTTGTCATTGTTACTTCTATAAAACCTAGTTTTGGAGGGTTGAAAGCCTTTGGCTTCAGGAAATTTACAGTAATAAAAGCTTTGCACAACTGCACCTCTGTGCTCTGACTCCATGGGTGCAGGTAGAAACAATCTGCAGGAAGCTGGTCCTTGTGTCTTCTTTCAGCAGCTTTTCTTTTAGTCCTAGTAAAGTAGCCCTGAAATGAGTAATGTAATGTAAAGGCAAGACTTCCCAGGAAGTCTGATATGACTTCAAAGCTAAGACGACTTAAAGGACAGAGAAAGACTTTGTGGAAAAGGGAGTATGGTTTAAACAAAGAGACACTTTATATAGTCCTCAAAAGCTTCTGGAACTTCCGACTATCAGATCACTAGCAGAGATCACAGTTCCTGCTTCCAATTTCAGTGCTGGATGAAATAATTTGCTGCACAAATAATTTGCTTTCTAAATAACAATGTAACCTCAATGTTGTTTATTTTAATGCTCTTCAATTCAAAACAACAGAATTGCAACATTGATTTTTTTTAAATAGTGGGATGACACGGGAATGAAAGTAAAATGGTCAATTTTGATTGAATGAGGCCAAATTTCTCATTTCTGGTAGAGCTGAATTCTTCTTAAGCTTGACAACCAAATCAAAATACTGTGAATCTGAAATAAGAATTTCTTACGTGTTTGTATGAGCCCATCTTGTTTTAGGAGGAAGTGTCTTTTGGAGATATTCTCTAAAGTTGCCTGTTCTTTCTATCTGTAGAAGGAATTGTCTGGGCTGCTTTTTTCTCCCTGCTTTGTGATCCTGCAAATACAACTGTCATACTTCAATGTCTGGATCTTGAAGTTTGAAAGACACATTTTGTATTTGATATCTGGTATATAATTTCTTCAGTGTAAAGCATCTGCTATGTGAGATTTTTTCTAATCCCACAATATTCTTTGCACACTTTTCCCACAAAAATATAATAGCAATTTATTCTCTACAATGAAGTTTATGGAACTTCTATAAAGTTGTAGAATATAGACTTTTAAAAATCATTTTACTAAGTACATATTAACGAAGGTTGTAATACTAGAAAGCACTGATGTAGGATAATAGTGTATTGTATGGGTACTTAATGCATGCTCTACCATAATTAATTTTGGGGGAAGTTCAAGTCAGTGAGACTTTTCTGTTTTTTGTTTTGTTTTGTTTTGTCATTTTTAAAATTTTTAAAAAAATTATCTTCAATTGTTATTTTCAGTTTTACAGAATTTTTGGATCCATTCCAGCGGGTTATCCAACCAGAAGAAATCTGGCTGTATAAAAATCCTTTGGTGCAATCAGACAACATACCTACTCGTCTTATGTTTGTAAGTACTAACGGTTTGATGGTCATTTGATAGCTGTAAACTAAGGCCACTTCCATTTGATAAACAGTAAGAAACCTTTCAGAAGTGTAGAATGTTTCTTTAATATTAATGACA
Source organism: Chauna torquata (assembly GCA_013399475.1). Taxonomy (NCBI): domain Eukaryota; kingdom Metazoa; phylum Chordata; class Aves; order Anseriformes; family Anhimidae; genus Chauna; species Chauna torquata. The sequence continues at coordinate 10,259 of VXAL01006023.1, read as the reverse complement.
ATCATTTTCCAAAACAAGGATGTTCAAACTGGCAAAATGTAGTGAATTGTGAAGAGTTTCTAAAAAGCAGTAATACTCAGTTGACTGAATTTAGGAATGTTGATTTTACAGTTTAAGATTTTAGCTAGTGTTAAGTAGAGGGACTCTAGAGAAATGATTAGGGAAGCTTTTCGAATTAGCTGGTTGGGTGACCTGACCAAACCTTGGTATGCTCTTATTGGGTTAAGTGCTTAAATTTTGAAATCCGATTTGTTTTAGGTATATTAGGCACAGATATATTTGCCTCCAAATACTTTTTGGTTCTTTCATGTAGACAAAACCTTTGTTTTAGGTTCTGCCAACAATCCTGAGGTCACTGGAAATGTATTAAATATATGATAGAGTTGCTTTGCTGTCCATGTTCTTCTGGTTCTCCCCAGGATGGCACATGTTGGCATGCAGACTGGCTGTCTGACCTCAATGTTCGTCTGGTTATCAAAATTCATGGTTTTGGGTAACCTTCACTAGCAATAATGATTAACAGTCAAATAATCTGCAAATGTAAGAATGCAGTAAGATAGACCAGTAAATAAATGCTAAGAAATTAGGGGGTATAGTTTGGGCTATTAAAACAAACAGGTCAGTCTGCAAAAACGTCATCAGTCAAAAGTGGATGTTTTTCAGGAATGGGCATGGCAGAGGAGGTCAAATCCTAGTACCCTTGTGCTGAAGCATCTTTTCCTGACTTCAGTGAAGCCAAGGTTTTACTTTTCAGATGAAAAGCCTGAATTCAGAATAAATGCAAATCAGCTACTTAATTTGTCTACAATTTTTTTTTTTCTTAAAGCCTTCAGTTAGGGAAATGTGTTAATTAAATATGAAACAACTTAAGCATGCTTCCTATTTATGAGGCAACAACATATTCCAGCCTTCTAAGACACAGGCTGAAGGCCTGATTTTAAATTCACCAACTTATTTGTTTATACTGCACTAAGAAACAGCTCTGTTAGGTACTTCTTCAGCCTGGGTGGGTGAAAATGTTTGTTTATTTTTTCTGAAATGAAAGACACCTGTTTAAAACAACAATAACAGCAGCCAAAATGAAAGATTAAATCATTGTGCTAAGAAAAGAAAGACTGTTTAATTCTGCTGTTTTCCCTTAGGCTGAGTATTATCATGCTACATGGTTTGTCTGATCTGTGTTTTTTAACTGAAAAGTTCAAGGACCAATAGTGAATCGTTGTGCAGGGGTTTGCTACAGTGATTAAACTCTTTGCAACTGGTTGGAGTGAACATTAGTCCTTCCTCTATACTTTAGGCGTTATCCACCGGGAAGCACAATTCTGGGATGTAAATGTAGTATATTTCCCTGTTATCCACTTCCCACAGAGCTAGTTCTTGGTATACTTTATGGCAGGTGGAACTTCCAGGCAGCTCTGAGTCAGTAACTTTTGTATAATCTGTGTTCTTTCTGGCTCAGACCACGACATCCCAGTAACTCAATGAACAGCTTCTTAAATTAAGAAACGTAAATGGTTTGTTCTTATTTCTTTAATTAAGAAAGAAGAAAAGTCCAACCCTAAGATCAGTCACAAGCTCTCATTATGTAAAGAATTTCTTGCCATTAGTGTTGCATTCCAGTATTCAAACGTATGGCTATGGCTTACCAGAAGGCAATCTCTTAGAGTTTATTTATGAACTGCTGGATTTTTTTATTTACTGAGAACTTTGAATTTAAGAGAGATGATGTGAATACTTCAGATACAAATTAGACAAAGCTGCCCTCTGCGTTGGTAGCAAGCAAGCCATGAAGACTGAAAGACCTGGGCCTTTTTCTGTCTCTCTAGCAGTTGGATATTCCTTGTCTTGGAAGGTGCAAGGTACTGTTAACTACTCTTGAATGCATGGAAGTGCGTGGGAGTCCCTGCCACAGAGTATCTTCAGCCAGAATGGAATGAAGTGCTTATATAAAAAGTTAGGTTTGCCATTCTTTAATTTCAGCAAGAGGGTGGCAGGTGCTATATGCTTATGGCTTCCCTTCTTATAAAGTGTGGTGGCAACAGGACTGTCTGGAAGGGTCAAATATAATCATTTGGGACAGTTTGAGCATATGGAAAGGTGCAGGCTTGTTGCTGGTGATTTATCCATACTTTCTGGCTCTCAGTGTCATTTACAGAGTCTCACGTTTACACCAGGTTTCACAATACCATGATGCCATTGGTATCACTAGGATTTATGGCTTCTCTGTTTCTTCATGGTTTCCCCTACTCCCAGCCAATCTGATCTCAGTGAAGGATGAGAACTTCTGCTAAAGGATTTTACCTCCCAATGAAAGCTGCAGAGCAGGGTTGTGTTGGGGTGGTGAGACTGCTTTCTGTTTTCCCCACTATCCTGGGATCCAGGGCTTCCTACAGGGCTAGGAGCCTCTGCCTCATTCACCTCCATCGAGATTCTCCCAGACCCTATCCTTGCATCTGTTTTGATTCGTTCCAGGACTCTGCTGGGAAGAGGTAAGATCGCCACCAGCAAAATGAGGAAAAACAGGATGATCTGCCTCTTGTTCTTCCTCTTCCTTCCCATCCTTTGATGAGACAAGCTTTGCAGATAGCTTGCAAAGTGCTGGAAAGAGGAAGGAAAGAACAGCAGAAGAAAATGCACACTGAGGCTGAATGGAAAAGTAGGTCTGAGGCTAATGCTGTGGCCATTGTGACAAATGCCAGTGCCTTACAATTTCCTTTGGTATTGTATATCTCCAGACTGCTGTGCACTGCTCTTTTCTCCTTATTACATTGCAGTAATCCTAACAGGGAGAGGAACACACTGGAGTCCTCATACATTTGGCTCACACCACAGTGCTGCATGCCATGTGGGATAGGACTGGAGTAAGGCTAAATGTGACTGTCAGTCCAGTTTGGCAGCTGTGGTGTGTGAAGCAGTACTTATTGCAGGGCACATAGGAGATAACCTGAAGTAAGGGGAAAGCAGGATTTCTTCTGCTGCACCATTCTCAGGAGGGCTCTGAGCAAAGGCACAGTCTAGCTCTAAGCCACTGAAAAATCCTGTGAGGTTCTGAAGCCACACAGTATTTAAATCACTGTTGTTCCACGTGCAAATCATGTCATTTGTGGAAGTGGGTTTTATCAAAGTAGATGGAATGCTTCTCTGTGGGATTTGTATAACTTTAGCATGTCTTCGGCTTGCCAGGATGAATAATGAATGAGTTAGATAGACTTTTGTCCGTGTTTCACCAAAGCAAGGAAATGTGTTGGAATATTTCACTGCTGGAAAAGAAAACATTACTGAGATATATCTGAGGAGAGTATTGCTCATTAGACTGCTGCCAAGTCTGTTATGGATATGAACCATACTGAATCATTTTGCAAAATAAAGGAAAAAGAGTCCTTTTTAAGCCAAACTTTCTTTATATGTGTTTTGCTGCGGAATAAAAAAACCCTTCCAGCTAATGCTTTTGGGTAAGGAACAGTAACCAATGTACTGCAAAAATGAATATTTCTTCATCTCTCTCAAAAATCCATATGCTTGTGAAATACAAGGAAATCTGTAGTTTTACCAGATTTCCAAAGATTAATTGTGAAATGATTTAGAACAAGTTGCCAATTGAATTCTGTTCTTTGCTGACATTTTCTGCTGCTCCTGCTGGTTCAAAAGATTTTTAACTCCATTAAACTGCATCTACAAGCCTGTCAGCCTGGCAAG
>VXAL01006019.1:53571-81922 GCA_013399475.1 Chauna torquata | reverse complement strand
ATTAACATTTTTAATATTCCTGTATAATCTAACATACACGCTGGACATATTGATTGCTGAACATGCAGGTGTGTGACCTGGTACGATCCTCTTTCCTTGTTTATTAATGAAAAAAGAGTCTTTTTATATGCCCACTTATCTTTATAAGCAGTCAATTGCAAATGGCATTTCTTCCTTTCCTTGCATCTCTAGAGAGATATTACAAGATATGAAGCCTGTTTACTTTCTTTTAAGCTTTTTTTGTACAGAGACTGCCCTTTTCCACATGTCTACGTTATTCTTCCATTTGTGGAAAATGCTTAGAGGTTAGAGGAATCATAAATGCAAGCAAGCTACACACTAACCATACAGAGCATGAAGGTCAGTACTGTTTCTCACACTGGGATTACATGGTCCCATCAGACACTTTAGCAATCTGATCTAGTTGCTATCTGAAAAGTCAATATTTGCATTTTGTTGAATATGCATGCCTACTAGTGCTTAGTAAAAGGGCTATTTGGTATCTGTGCTTGTATGATTATCTTGTTTGCATTCACAAGATACTATCTGCAAATCCTCTAATGATTCAAAGACCACACTGTATGGAGTTATTTCATTATTAGGATTAATTCTTTGCTATTCTAAGTTAAACAGGCTTAGAATTTGATGTTCTTTAATTTCAGCTAGTGCACTGGAAGGACAACTTGAAGGAAAATGCAGAAAAACACTTTTATTTGTAGAATGTTAAGTGTACATAGAGAAGCAATTATTTTAGTTCATGGTATGTTTGTTTATTGCGTTATTAAGAACTCTTGAATCACACTGGTTATCGAGAAACATTAGTTTACCTGTAGATAGTAGTGTGACAGAGATTTCTGATTTTTAAGTGGTCTAAAAATTATCTAATCAATGTAGTTATAATAAAAAACTAGTTTGAATATGAGCAATTTTTAATGTTGTATAATTGTGTTTTGCAGGCCATAGAGTCAAAAGATGTTCAGTATGGGCAGAATCTTGCATGTGTTGAGCCTGATTGACTTTAGTGGGCTTCTGAAGGTGTACAGGATTTGGCTGCAGACAAGGACTTAAATCAGACCACATTATTCTGAAAGCTTTTTGGTCTTTTCCAGCCTTAATGTTTCTATGATTCTATGTCAGATATTAGGAAAAATTTCTTCACTGAAAGAGTTGTGAAGCATTTGAACAGGCTGCCCAGGGAAGTGGTTGAGTCACCATCCCTGGAGGTATTCAAAAGACGTGTAGGTGTGGTTCTTAGGGACATGGTCTAGTGGTAGACTTCACAGTGCTGGATGGACTGGATGATCTTGGAGGTCTTTTCCAACCTAAATGATTCTATGATTCTATAAAACAGAAAAAAAAAATCATTTTCAAAGATCCGTGAAAGTATCAGAGCAATTCATTTACCAAATTGCTCCCTTATGCTTTGGAAAAAAATGGATAGAGATCAGTCACATAAAAATTTGCAGCTCTGTTTAGACTGATTCAATTCACAAGCCTGCTCTTGCTTTCCAAATACCAATGACACAGACTGTCATATGACATTATGAAGTCACTTGCCAATAGGGTGACTTTGCATAAAAATGTTCTGAAATGCTCTTTGCATTAAAATGTTGATTAAGCTGAGATAGGAAAGTTCGTCTGTGATTAGCACAAAAATAGTGGCTAATGGTATCTTGTCATCTTCTAGCAAAAGAAGGAAACAAAATGTTTTAAAGTTTTCTTTTGAAATGAATACTCGTCTGTTAAACATCATTTTGACCAGCCAATTTGAGCTTGCCTCTGTCATCCAAGATGGCATGTGTAGAAGAAGGATCTGGAGATCAGAGGAATCAGAGAAATGTTTTGAGATACTGAGAAAGAGACCTGGGCACTTTGGCCCCTGTGCTCAAAATAAGAGAGAGTAGTCTGGACAACAATGTTGTTGGTTTTTGTGCCTTATTTTTTCCCAGATGTTAGGACTTGTGAGCTCTTGTAACCTTTACTTTGAATGTATGAATCAGGTCATGCATAGAAGGAAAGCCAATGGAGTCATAACTTTTTGTCTGTCCCGAAAGTTTTGTAGCTTGAGATGGTGACAGTAATTTGAGAAATATTGGAAGATTTTCCACTAAAGATATAGACAGAGGGAAAAACTTTTCTAGAAGTCAGTGACAGGAGATCCTAAGGGGTAAATATGTTATTTGCTAAATAAAAAACAAACAGTAGCAGTTAATCAGCCAAGAAATATAGCAGCAGAAGCTGCAAGGGTAACATTAAATTTAAAGCTGTCTATAGGATGTATGTCTTCTAATTTGAGGGAGTGCTCACATTGTGAGGCAGTGGAGGCAGCATCAGAAACAGTGGTTATCATGTTAATATCTGATGTTGTCATGTTATGGAGCATATGCATAATCCAGCCAGCTACTGAAAATGAACTTTATTTGCAATATCTGTGTGCCCTCAGTAATTAGTGGTACTTTTGTTCCCAAGAGCTTTGTGAGATGGGGCTGGACTTTCAGAATCGGGAACAGAAACTCATATTGCATTAAGCAAATTTGTTCAAACCATGTGAAGCCTTTGGTGAAATGATTGATATGCACACACCTGCCCACTGAGTCTGTGAGTCTGTGGTCAAGAGCTAGAGATTGTATTCATTTCAATGACAATGCTTGTGTATGGATTTCTGAAACTTGGTCATGTCATGTGTGAAACAGAAACTGAAAGCCAATTTCAGAATGGAAAAATCAGAAACATTTTACACGTATAGAATTCCTCCTTTTGGCTTTTAAAGGCACACAGAAACGCCTTAGTCATGGTATATTCCTTTCCATCATTGTTTTCTTGGTACTAGATATTCCATAGTTTCACCTTTTTTGATTCTGTGAGGTTTTTTTTTGTTTTATTTTGTTTTCCTGAGAGAAAGATAGTGGGGAATGCCTTGCTCCTTTTTTGTTCACCTTTTAAATTTCAACATCGTATTTTTCATGAGCTATAAAGAGTGTCATCCCTTGAAGAATGTCAAACTGACTTTTTGGCTATTGGGCCAAAATGTTTGGCTAGCCCTATACTAAATAAATAAGCAGCAAATGATAAATAATGGAGTAGTCATTTTCTTCTACTAAATAATGAAATTCATATAATGAAAAAATAAACCATTCCATTTTATGCTATCTGAAAAATTGATAACTAGTTTGTGGTTTTTACATTATTCAGATAACAGAAAATGTACTATACATTTGGATTTGATCTGCTTCTTCCCTCAGCAATACAGCCATGAGGGTTAGCAGAATATGTATTATCTACTACTGAACACAGAAATATTTATGTTACAAATAGATATTTGAAAAATTAAAGTATATTATATTGGCCCTCAGTGGAGTGTTTGATTATAGTCCAAATGACAGTCTGAATAGTCACTGGGAGTTCTTCAATGTATGTACTAGCTTGTTGCTTGGTGCTAAAACTATATTAGCTGTTTGCATTTTAATAGGAGAGCTGCAGTTAATAGGTATAATTTTTCCTGCTTTTTCAGTAATTATTAATGTCTACAAAATTAGTGTTACCTTGGTTCCAGTTCTCACATGTCACCAACCGAGTCATGTGCTTGACATGCAAATTTACACTGAGAAGTCTTGAGGGGATGTCAAATGCTAGACTTTCTCTTTTGTAGTAATTATATTTAAGATAATGTGTTTGCTGTGTGTACTTCAGCTGTGAATTTCAAGATGTGCTGGAATTTTGACTGAACTTTGCACTATGTTATCATACTGAACAGCTTTGGTATAATATGTACAGTACAGCAAAGACAGTTATGTACTTCTGTTGTTTGCACTTAATATATATATTTTTTTAACTCAAAAGTGAGTTTATTGTCAAAATGGTTTAACGTTTAGTCCAAATGACACACACAAAAAATTCTAGATGAATATGAGCTAAAAACTGTAACACTTCTATCTTTTTGACAGATTTGTATTTTTTTCCCCTATAAAAAGTAATAACTTTACTAAACTAAAATCCAGGGAAAAATGAACTTAAAATAAAATTAGTACATTGCAGTGAAGACTATTAAGAAATACAAAGACTTATGGATATATGCCAGGCAAGCAAACCTTCTTTTGCTNTTTATTGTTTTATTAATTAAAAAAACCTGTTGCCATTAACAATATAAATGTTTGGAAAGATGCTGAAGTTAAGGAAATAATGTTTTGGATTTTTTTTTTAATTATTGTTGTTTGGTATTCCCAGTTATTTGGGGGGGCAGATAAATTCTATATTACATACAACTACTTCATTTCGTCATTAAAGAAATGGGAAACTTTTGAAGAGAAATTAGAAGATATAAAATTTACTATTGGCATGCTAAATTACTAGTGAACTTGTGGCCCTGTTGAGATTGCTGGAAAAGCAGTTGTGTACTAGCTAATGTTTTTAATGGAATAAAAAGCTACTAGATGACCTAGAAACACTTTTTTCACTTCAGACAATATTATGATTTTTAGTAGAAGAGGCTGAGGTTACAGGTTTGCGTTCCTCAGAGGACTTTTCAAATGATGTTTCTATTCTGTGTATGTAAACCCTATGCAGAATAGGAAACTATCTCAACATTTTAAAAGCAGAACTGAAGATCTAAATAAAGAAAAAAATTACTTTCAGGATACTGCCATATATTTGTCATTATTTCAGTGCAATTTTTAATGTTACATATATTTATACGTATTTAATGACATATCATTCTAAAATGATTTTTCACAGATATTTTCAAAGAGAAGTTTGAATTTTGCTGGAAAAAAATTAAATTTACTGGTGGTGCTCAATTAATATTTTTGTCTGTAATGTCAATTTTTGTGAACTTGTAACAGTGCTGACCAATCTGGTTTAGATATATTTTGCTGCCTTGTGTAGCATCATTTTTCAGTGGTTTCTAGAAAACCTCTAAGGACCTAAAAGCTTTGTTGTCCATGAGCTTGAAATACGTGTGTGTACAAATTATGGTACATAATAGTAGAAGTGTATAATATACACTACAGGTTTCTTTATTTTTCCCAGAATAAAACTTGACTCATGAAATACTGAAAATTATAATATGAGGGCAAGTAGTCATTTTAACAGTTTTTCTGGAGCTGAGAAAGTATTCATCTTGTTTCATTATGATGAGTATTTGAATGAAAATCTTTTTTGGGCAGGATGAACAAAGACAGCAGCCAGTTTTGAAACAACAGTGGGAGACCAAAGATATGTAATAGAATAAAACGTCAGCGAGAGAAAAAAAACTATGAAAAGGTAAACCATTCACAGATAAATAAAATCTGAATATGAGTTCATATCAAAGTAGAAATGGGTTGCAAAAAGGTTGATTTTATGGTTCTAATTAAAAATTAGATAAAGATACATTTGTAGCAACCTAGTTATGTAGTCTGGCAAGAAATACATTAACTAGAGCCTATAAATTTTGTCTGATGATATGTCAGAAAAATGGCAACTCTAACCCTCAATGCAAAAACAGTCCAACCAGTGTTATAAAGCATGCATTTTTAATGGGTGAAATTAGTTCATTTGTTAATCTTGTGTCAAGAATTGGAGCTTCTGCCAGCACAGAATCCAGAAGAGAAAATGGGTTGAACAAGAAGCTGCTTTAAGTCTGCAAGCACAGTGTGCTGCAGCTGCAGCATTTGAAGTGAAGATTCAGAAAACAGGTGTGAATCTTTAATGTTAGTTTTTGAGCTGCTTACTAAGAGCAACTTGTCACCCCAGTCACTTAATTTTCCTTTTTTTTTTACCCTCTGAACATGGGGCAAGAGTCACTTTCTGAAATAAAGATTATCTTCATTTGTTGTCATGTAAAGGTTACTATGCTCCTCCAGGATGTGATGACCTGAATTTGAGTCAGGTCCTCAGGTCCTACCAATTTTGCTGTTGAAATTAGGCCATGCAATAGCCAGAAAGACGGGCAAGACAGTAAGTGAGAGAGAATTTTACCCTATAGGTGAGCAGGTATTTTGTTTGTTTTAATTGAACTTTAGGTGACTATTTGTCAACAAGGTCTGATCACAAGTTATTCTGAAGATTACAGTGTTGAATTCATGAGGAAGCTGCAGTTATTTCATGTTTCAGAGGCTGTCATCTTGTAATCTTAAAAAAAAAAAAAATACAGTGAAAGAGCAAAGCAAAATATTTTAGGCAGCAGAACAACCACTGTTCCTGACTATCCTCAGCTCCCTTCCTATATAAGAACTCTTTGATTCACGAACTCCATAATTCGTGTGCTGAAACTTCTGGTCCAGTATGGTGCTGAGTGCTCATCTGGCTGATGCAGGTGCCATCTGTGGCTATAGGATTCCACCTATATCTCTATTGAAGATTCCTGCATGTATGGGTTGTTCAACCACAGATATTAGAGTCCAGTAGTCTAAAATGTGCAAATTAGTGCTAGACCACACAGTACTCTTGTGGAGCTAGTACGTACTCCCAGAGTTCTACTGAAGTTACAGACTTTCTGTGTCTTTATTTTCTTGCACTAAACAACAGTACATATTGTGGAGCATATCAGCCCTGGTCAGATACTTTATTCATGGAAAAATCGCATCTCTCTGGAAAAATAATATGAATGCACAGACCTTGCTTGTCCTTCTTTAAGTACTGAAGAATTTTAATCTGAGAGTTAGTTTCTTCTGTACTTTTTTCTATCAGCTGTTCTCATGGTACCTCCTTGCCCTGGAATATACAGAAGACCCTCCTGGTTTTTAAGGTTTTTAGGATCACAAGTCATAGTCTTGTGTGCATAACAGATATTTTGCTGATTTGGTAGCAGAATTTTGAACTGAAGAGCTAGCCCCAGTACGAGATTATGTTTGTAATCCTTCCTTGCATTATAGTACAGACTTTTCTCTCTGAGAAAACCCTTAAAATATTTGCAAACCACTAATCTGTTCAGGGATTTTCTGTTGTTTATCTAGGGCAAGTCTACTGGCTAGTCACTCTCTTTAATATTTCCTTATTTGGAGGAAACACTGTCAAGATGAACAGGACAATGCTTGGGCAAGGGAAAAAGTAGTAGAAGATAGAAATGAATCACAAAAAATCAAACTGTCATAAATGAACCCACAAAGACTCTAAATTTGATGTGGTCACATGTTTATCATTCAAAAGTAAAACAAATACCAGAAATAAAAAAAATATGTATCTAGCTTTGATCTTGGAGAACACATCTCTAGTTTCATAAAAAAAAAAAAAAAAACCTCTTACTTGATTCATCTGGAATGGTTGAAATGTCTAATTACACAAACGGATATTGAAATGTCTAAAAGAAAATGACTGTGCCATTGTTGAATGGTCATATTACAGTTTAAGATGACTGTGAATGCAGAAAGTTTAAATTATTTGGTGATACTATTTTAAGTTTACTTGGGAATCACTAATTTTCACTTGAGAGAATTGTTGGAAATTTAGGAGCATGGACAACAGACATTAAAAAACTCAAGTAATCAAGACTACTTTCTTAAGGTATGTTTTCACTGAATCAAGTGTGTAATCTTCAGGAGAATTTGCAAAAGAGAGGCTAGATTTATGTCAATATGCAGGAAGATGATCATATTAATATTGAGGTTGCTTAACATAACAAACAATCTTCAACTTAAATTGAATAAATGAATCTCCCATTTATTTATTTTTCATTTCACTAGCAGGAATGTAGTTTAATGTTTCTGTTGTTCTGCATTGTGGCACTCTATCACAGAGAAGAGAGGCTATTTTTTAGATAAAAACATAATACGATGGGTGAACATTTGGCTGATGGGTAGGGCTCAGAGGGTTATGGTAAATGGGGTTACATCAGGCTGGCGGCCAGTCACCAGTGGGGTCCCCCAGGGCTCCATTTTAGGGCCAGTTCTTTTCAATGTTTTCATAAATGATTTGGATGTAGGACTTGAAGGTGTTTTGAGTAAGTTTGCTGATGATACTAAACTGGGAGGAGCTGTTGACTCTGTTGAGGGTGGAAAAGACTTGCAGAGAGATCTGGACAAACTGGAGAGCTGGGCAATCACCAACCGTATGAAGTTTAATGAGAGCAAGTGCCGGGTCCTGCACCTGGGAAGGGGCATCCCTGGCTATATGTACAGACTTGGGGGACGAAAGGCTGGAGAGCAGCCCTGTAGAAAGGGATCTGGGGGGTTTGGTAGACAGCAAGTTGAATATGAGCCAGCAGCATGCCCTGGCAGCCAGGAGGGCCAGCCGTATCCTGGGGTGCATCAATCACAGCATTGCTAGTCGGTTAAGGGAAGTGATTGTCCCGCTGTGCTCTGCGCTGGTGTGGCCTCACCTCGAGTACTGTGTGCAGTTTTGGGTGCCACAGTACAAAAAAGACGTGAAACTATTGGAGAGTGTCCAGAGAAGGACTACAAAGATGATGAAGGGCCTAGAGGGGAAGACATACGAGGAGCGGCTGAGGTCACTTGGTTTGTTCAGCCTGGAAAAGAGGAGGCTGAGGGGAGACCTCATTGCGGTCTACAGCTTCCTCACGAGGGGGAGCGGAGAGGCAGGCATCGATCCCTTCTCCCTGGTGACAGCAACAGGACCCGAGGGAATGGAGTCAAGCTGCGACAGGGGAAATTCAGGTTGGATATCAGGAAAAGGTTCTTCACCGAGAGGGTGGTCGCACACTGGAACAGGCTCCCCAGGGGCGTAGTCACGGCACCGAGCCTGTCAGACTTTAAGAAGCATTTGGACTATGCTCTTAGACATATGGTCTGAATTTTTGGGTAGACCTGCGTGAAGCCAGGAGTTGGACTCGATGATCCTTGTGGTTCCCTTCCAACTCAGAATATTCTATGATTCTATGGTTCTATGATTCTATTTTTGTTTCCATAAAACCATCTAAGGTTAAAATTGGAATTCTACGTGAAAGTTAATAGAACTCACACAGATTACGGTTCTGTTTATGATGTTCCCTAAGAACTTCTCTATTAATAATTAGGCAACAACAGCCGTTATCAGCCTCTCTTTTGGAGTTTAGTCCTGTGTATAAAGTGCATTTATATACCAAAACCAACAGAAAGACACCATTAGTAATTGCAACACAGAATACATGTAAGGGAGGAAAGATTGAGGAGAAGATGAAAAGACTGCTCCTAGCTACAGGCATGACATAGACACAAAGCAGTGCCAAGAACCAAATAATAAGGCACATCTTACCCTTCAAATGTGTTCCTTCTCAGGAGCTGTAGAATGTTGCTGCTTCCCCAGCAATTGATCATTATGTTTTTGTCTTTAGGGAGACAGCTACAAGAATTAAAAAATACTTATTATCCAAAAGATGTCTGTAGCATATATTGGATTAGTTAATACGGACCATATTAGTACAATGGAGCATATGCTCCCATTGGCTTCATTATGGTCAACATTAGCTGTATGTTTACAGTGAATTACTACAGTTTAAAAAAAAAAAAAAGAATTTGAAGTAACTGTTTAGAGACAATGGTAGAAATGCGACAAAAGTCACCAGACCTCAAGTCCACCATATCATACCCTAGACATGGTTGCTGAAACACATCTATAGGTATAAGAGTTTTAAGTAGCATGAAGAACAGTTGAAAACTTTGAAGAAGTGAAAACAGTTTCCCTTTTCTTTCCAAATCTCATTTTATATTATTTCTTTAAGCTAAAATTGGATTAAATATTATGCAAGTAAGAGCATTTTTAATTTCACTAGTTAGTGTGTGTTTATATGATAGTAATTCAGTTTCTTCTGGGAGCTAGTCACTTTACCCACCACAGTAGGAAACACATTTTCTGTGCCACATTTTGTAGTTAATAGGAATTTTATGCTATATCTGCTATGCTGTTTCTTTTATTCCATCCCCCACACTGTCCATTAAAAAAAAAAAAAATGATAGGTGTATTCTTTGAGTATATATGCTATTTTTACTTTAAAGAAAGTTTCTTTCTTTTTTTTTCTGAGTAAAACACGATGAAAATGCAAATAAACTGTATCATGAAAAGTACATATGTTTAAAATTAAATGAGATAAAGCCACAGAAGCAATCAAATTGCATTTTCATGCTATCTCTTTACTGCAGAGAAAAGCTAGGTTTGTATAAAAACCCCCAAAGCTTGAAAACTGGAGCTTACCTAATATGTACTGGGATTTCTTTAGGTGAGTCTTCAATATTTAGGGTGAGTTCAGTATTCCTAGTTAATGCATTTTTCATCTGAAAGTGTGACCTAAGACAGGAACGTTTTGATTTCTGAAATCCCCTGAGCCTTTCTTAGTAATAGTTACAAGATACCAGGTAGCAAGCATTCATGATTATTAGAAAAGGTGCCAGTACTCGTCAGTAACACCACTACTGTAGTGTTGATGATGATGTACTCAAAGTATACAGTGCACTCTTACACATCCCACATCTACAGGCAGCAGTCTAAAAAGTTCGTGTGGTACCAAAATCTCTGGCCCTACAACAAAGAAAATTAAAAAAATCAAATGAGGAAATGTGGAGAGTCCCTTATACCGTCACCTCTCTGAAGCAGTATTTTAGCTGTAACCTTCCTGCATACTGTCATCTACTTTGATAACTCTAGATTTGCTTCTGTGGTCTGTAAATAAGTAGGGTGTCCGTCCCTCTGTGATTAGAGCAGAGATACACCCCTAAGCCTGGTTGTGATGACAGCACAGAGAAAAAAAGAAAGATTCTAACCCTGAGGAGAGATTACAAGATTGGGAGGATTATATGTTGGTGTGCTGAAAAAACTGAAGATCACATGGAAGAGCTTTCAGATTGACATATGACTTTTAGTACAGCTTTCAGCAATAGTCAGTTTTTCAGTGGCTGATTTCACACGTGATACTTTAAAAAATGTGATCTACCTTAAATACTGAAGGATAAATTCAGCCTACCTGCAGCATCAGGCTTCAGAAGTTTGATGCAAGTGTTTAGAACATGAACCGTTCATGTTCCTCTGCTGCATTGCTCCAAACCACCTGGGTCTCTTTCCACCATCCTCTTCTGAAGAACAAGATGTATTTTGTGTATTTTAAAGTGATCAGGAATCATACTTAAATGGCATTTATTTTAAATAGCATCAGGCTTATGAAGTTTTATTTCTATTGCAGATAAGATTTAAATTTTACATCATGTCTACTGAAAAAAAGTAGCAGAAAATAGCTACCTATTTCTCCCTATTAACACGTATGACATGAACATTGCCCACAGAAGCCACCTATGATTCAAATACAGAGAGAAGAGAATTTTAAGAGGATTGCATGTGATTTTATGACTGTAGCTGTGAACTTCCTACACTTTTAATGCGTCATAGCTAAAATAATTTTAGCTATGTAATTTTAGCTAAAATAATTTTTAGCTATGTACACATTTTTAGAAAATGTAGGAGTTTGGTTTCTGATATGGAGTTTAGGGCTAGTTGAAAGATGCTCCAGGTGATAAATCTTTAAAGGAAATCATAAACAAAATTATGCAGTAGTGATTATAGCTAGCAATGAAATATGCAAAAAAAAAATCAAGTGACAGTGCTAAAGTGAACTCATCTTGCATTCATAAGATGATGACTGCTCTTGATGAGTATAGTGAAACTATTTGCTAGCATAAGGAGTGTGTTTACCTATGAGAAGTCTTATAGACCTAGCATAAGAAATTTAACTGCTGAATCAATTTTAGGTAGCATTTAAAATTTTGTGAAACCCTTTATCTCTTTAGTAGAGCTCCTGATGATTATTCTACNTAACTGCTGATTAGCTACCTGAGGATTTCTTACGCTTTTATTTTTAATTTCTTTTATAGTCTGACTTCTTTAGAAAATGAAGCTTATGCAGTCATCTTTTTTCTCTCTGTCAGTCCCCTCATAATGACTCCATTGATCAGATTGAGTCAACTTTGAAAGAGCAATAGGAGTCTCAGAAATACACTCTACAAGTTTTGTCCTAATCAGCAATTTGAAAAAAATGGAGTACTTAATTAGTATCTCACAGAGACGAAGAAACATGTTCACAATACATTCTGCACATATGTAAAAGCAGGCTATTCACCATATGCATGCTGGCATGTCAGTTGGCTTATGTATTTGGTCCGGTTGCCATATGCTGTGCCTATTTTCTGGTGGCATGTTATAGAAGACATGGGTTTACTGTCAAAGAGGAGAATATTTTGGGGCAAGGAAAGTGAAGGGGAAGGGCAAAGCTGAGAGATAAATGACAAAAATCTGTGAGAAACCATTAGGCTAACAGCTCACAGAGCAATCTATATCCTTTAGTTTTAATTACTGGGCATTACCAAATGATTGTCATTTTCTCAATAAGGAACCAATGCAAGTTCATAAAAGAGATAGAAAAGACAAACTGGATCATAAACTTCACTTTTCTGCAAAGGGAGGACAGAGTGCCCTCCATGGAGTACACCGCAGATGTGGTGTAGTTAGCATTCAGGATTTAAATAGAAAAGTTTCTGAATCATCTAATCTTAATCCTTACACAAGCAGATATGGGGACCTTCACAGTAATTTCTGTCCAATTTCCTGAGGGAGGAATCATGTGGGCTTTGAATACCTGCTTCAAATTATTCATTAGCCAACAGGGGGTTACAAGTGATTCTCCCCTCCCTGGCTTCCACATCTTCCTCAGAGAAATGAAAGACCTACATGGACAGCTTGCTGCTGATGCACAAAGTGGTATGAACTACTTTGTTTTACTGTAATGACCAAGAGAGTGTCCAGTGTTTAGAGAACTATGTAGTAACATGGCTTAAATCCACCTTCTGAGCGATTTCTGTAAAATGAAGCTCAGATATCTTAAATAAATTTTATACAAAGTCATCCAGCGTCAGGTTGAATACAGTGCTTTTGTAACAGCACTTCATTATTTATAAAGCATCAGTGTTACTGTGGTTTTAATATGTTGTTTATGGGAGCATTGCTGTGTAAGAACAGCTACAGTATTACAATGTTCTGTAGGAGAACTAAGTTATTAAGATTCTTTCTTCTTAACTTTACTAAGATTCAGTAAATGTATGTGAAAATTATCTTGGGGGTGGGTGAGAATTTTTTGGCATGTTTTTCAGTTTAACTTACAAGAAATAGCAGTAGGCATTCAGGAAGTTTGATTATGTAAAGGTGGAGTAGTGGAAATGGAGAAAAAAATGAAAGAAATACTAGGTTCTGTACTTTAGGACAAAATTCTGTTCTAAAGTGTTGCAAGTGACAGAAGAGATGAAAGATGTGCATGTGTATTAGTGCAGAATGAGCAGTATTAATCATTTTCCTTTTCTGAAATGACACTAAAAAGGATATTCATTTCACTGCGAGATGGTGGAAGAGATGAGGGCTCTGAACAGACTAGAGGACTCCTGTACTGTGTCATCTTGTTATCAGCTTTTTTATGTAGTTAAAGCTTAACCCTAGGTGTGCCCTCTATAAAGAAGCTTTATACTACTGAGTACCATTAATACAAATAGTATTAATGGAAAGCAAGCTGTGAAGGGAAAGGGAATTGCTTTCTAGTATAGAAGAGACAGTGCTATTTCAGAGAGATATGGAGAAAACTTCCTCAATATGGGGAAAATTGTAAGTATTCTCAAGCTTGGATTAACTTTAGACTGAAGTTGCTAGTCCTCTTTTGTGTTAGAAATACATCAAAATTCCATGGTGACAGTGAATTGAGACTTCTCAGAATATACTTCAAATTTATTCAGGTCTGAGGGGCTGTTTTACCCTCAACAAACCTTACTGCCCTCAAGTATTTCAAATTTGAGTTCGTTTAGTATCCTGTACCCTCAGCAAAGATCAGACTACTGTCTGGTACAGTCTCAATCACTTTACTTGGTCAATTTTTCAACTGAATGTCTTCCCATGGAGAATCTTTTTCCCCAGCAAATTTGTATTTTCTAATAACAATCTGTATAGCTAAAAATTGTGCAACCAAATCTGGTAAGAACAGTGTTTTCCATTCAGCTTCATCAAGATGATTGCTGTTCACTCAGTGCCCCTTACATCAAAAACCTTACTACTACGTGCATTTTAAACTCTTTTGTGACCCTGATGTGTGTTGAATGGTAAGTAAAGCAAGTGAGATGGCTTTCACTGTAATCTTTGTTTTTATCACATGCTGGAAAACTTCTGATGAGAGTTGAAAATCTCAAGTTAAAGTTCTCTCTAGCAGAAAACTGTATAGTTATTTATTCACCAGTATTCTTTATTTTTTAATATTTTAGTTAATTTCCTTTTGATTTTAGGAAGTATTTAACAAAAGAATACAAGATTATTATGATTTTCCAATGTTCTTTACCAGTATCCCATGTAAGGAAGAACTGATTTCTGAACACCGACTTTTGGTATCCTTCGTGTTGCTAAGCACATCATATTTCTTCAGTTCAAGTTCAATTTTGGTTTTGTGGAATCAATCCCCAGATATTATAAAGATTAGATATTGCTAAGAAACCTAACAATCGCAGCATGAGAACAACTATAGCAGAGTAACTTATTGTTTAACTGACAGGTCTACTTCCTCTAATGAAATATTTGGCTTTTAATATTAAAGATGTCCTTGAGCCTTTTTAAATAGCATATTAAATTCTTCCTCACCTTTGAGTTTCTTTTTTCTTTAGATCAGATTCTTCTACTCTTTTTTTTTTTTTTCACATGGAGCAGTTGCTTATTTTCTTAGCAATTACCCTAAAATTCACCTTTTGTGCATAGAAGTATTCATGAGGTTAGCTACCATGTATCATGGAGTGTGTCAACAGAATCTAGACCCATAGCAATACCTGATAGACAATTTACAATGATTTTACTTTATTTTGAATCTTTAAATAAATATTTTGAATCTTTAAAAAAGCTTTTGACATGTAACTCTCTTAAAAGCAATGTGAAAGACTAATCTTTAGAGACTGACTTTGCTTGAAGAACATTCCAACTAATAAAAGTTGGTGAAAGGTGGTGTTTCCTCCCTTCTGTTTTAAGTAGGAATCCATGAGAAAATGTCAAGTAGTGATGAAAAAACCTTGCACTTAATAATGAGGACTAGGCCCTACTGTGCACAAGAAGAATCTAAACACTCCTGTTTTTTTTTGTTGTTGTTGTTTGTTTGTTTGTTTAAATACTAAAGTATCAATTAACTTTTATTCTAGTTTTGTTATATGGCATCATTTTATATCCAAGACAAAGTGCTGCACTTCAGGACTGTTTAATTCAAGATTTGAAAGTATTTTATATCATTTAATTAAGGATAGAAGTATGAGATTTATTTAAAGTAACTTTGATATGCCCATGGGTCCATTTGTGTCAATTCACCCCAATATTTTCATTTCAGAATGATGATTTCATTGTGATGAATTCATCCCAATCTGAGTGCTATGGGTGAAAAGAAAAATGGTTTGGCCTGCAGCAGCTATGTGATGCATCTTCCTTTTAAGCAATACTGGTGTATCACACAAGGAAGAGATTTTTCTGAAGCAGTTTTGACAACTGACTGAACTTTCTTGTTGAACTGGAATATATTAGCAATGGCAACTTTCCCCTATAGTTCTGCCCTTTTGTCAGTAATGAGGATCCCTGTTTGTGGGGACACTGCCCACTGACTTCTTGAAGGTCTCTTTGTTCTCTATGTCCTTTTTGTTGTTTATCTAAGTTCTTGGGGAAAAAAGGCAGCTCACTATTTGTTTAATGATCAATACTTTCTTTTTCAGCTGTGTTAACTGTTGACATCGGTGTGGTCTGTATGTTGTTTTGTAGTTTAACTTTTGACCCCTTAGAAATATCCTGCTTAAAAAATAAAGAAATTGTATTATAGATTGCAACTTGCCCATATTAATGCATCATTTTAACAATGGAGTTTTGTAAGGAGAAATAGCAATAATTCCTATTAGGCTTGAAGCTGTTTCCCATCCTCCAAAAACAGAGGCTGACTTGTCTGCAGATCATTCATTGGAAGATCATTCTGAAGCTGGTCTTCTTTTAAACAGTCATATGTATTGCACTTTATATATTTCCCTATATAAAAATCAACACAATTTTTGAAGTTGTGATATATTCTATTTCTCCTTGCTATATAAATCTTATGTATATCATGTATATGCATTTATTGCATGGTGGCAATACAAAGGATATTCCATATGTTGTGGTTTAACCCGGCAGGCAGCTACACACCACACAGCCGTTCGCTCACTCTCCCTGCCCCCCCCACCCAGTGGGATGGGGGAGAGAATCGCGAAAAAGGAAAAAAAGAAAAAAAAAACTCGTGGGTTGAGACAAAGACAGTTTAATAGGACAGAAAAGAAAGGAAAAATAATGATAATGATAATAATGACACTAGTAAAAGAATATACAAAGCAAGTGTACACAATGCAATGCACGATGCAATTGCTCACCACCTGCTGACCGATGCCCAGCCTGTTCCTGAGCAGCGGCCCCCTCCTTTTCCCTGGCCAGCCCCCCCAGTTTTATTGTTCAGCATGACGTCATATGGTATGGAATATCCCTTTGGTCAGTCTGGGTCAGCTGTCCTGGTCCTGTCCCCTCCCAGCTTCTTGTGCACCCCTAGCCTCCTCGCTCGCAGGGCAATACGAGGAGCTGGAAAGTCCTTGGCTCTGTACAAACACTGCTCTGCAGCAAAAGAAAACATCACCATTATCTTCATCAAAAAATCCAAAACACAGCATTGTGTGAACCTCTACGAAGAGAATTTAACTCTATCCCAGCCAAAACCATGACACCATAGAAGTCATCTGATGATGCATTTTTTGTAAGAGTTTACATCAGAATGATTGGCCTAGGAAGACCACAACAGAAGGATGGCATTCTGTCACAGCTTCCAGCATCAGATAATGATGGGTTTCATTATTACAGTACGAGAAATGCAAGAAGAAATGAGTAGAAAGTAACTAAACTGCCTACCAAAGCTTTTTGTGTTAAGGAAGTTATGACTGACTAAGCAAAAAAGAATAAGTGTTTGTGAATTGTGAATCTGAGGAAGAGGGGTATTTTGTTTTCTCTCTCATTGGCAGAAAGGGGAAGATAATAGATAGGAAAGAAGCTTTTCAGAGAGAGGGACCAGGAATTGCCTGACTGGAATACTTTATTTCCCCTTGAGGAATCACTAGAGATTTTTTCAGCTATAAGAAAGGCTTAGAACAGCAAGAAAGCCACTTTTTCTTGGGGGGCTGGGGGCACACCCCAAAACAACAACAAGAAGAAGACCGTTATTTTCAACCTGCTGTACTTTTATTTTACTTACTTCAGAAACGATAGTTGTATTAGGAAAAGCAATCAAAGAGTTCCAAGAAAACGTCTCTCTTTCTTTAAAACACAGGGGAGAATGTAGGTGTCCTTTGCTCTTCATGCATCCCTGTGTACACAGAAGCTATGTGAATTATGTTACACAATCTTTGAGAATTAGTTGTCATTAACAGCTCCTTTCACCTCACATTTTACTTTCCTTTTTTGTTTTCCCTTCTTCAGAATTACATACTCAGAACTTAGTGGTATATGTCAGTATTACATACAACCATTTGGTCGTGTAATAGCTTGGAACTCACAGTTTATAAAATAGCTGGATATTTATATTAATATATGGATATAGAATTATTTGCCTGGTGATAGACAGGTGTTATCAGACTTATTCATAAAATGCATTGTTCAGTTTAGCCTCAGATTGTGTAGATGTTTATGTTTGAAAGACTGTCAGCACTAGAAATAAAATAAATCTGTTTTTAATGCTATTTGAGTTGTTATTGTGTGCCATATAAAGTGAATTACACATTATTTTATGCATACTTGCAATGATGTCTTTTTAAGAGTAGATTTCACTTTAGAGTAGATTTAATTTCATTTCATAGTCTTATTTAACATTTAATCATCCCAGCCTTTGGGCTGTGGTTATTCTACTGTTTTCCACTTCAGCTTAGGGTTTATAGACTTCCTGTTTTCCTCCCATTTCTTCACGTGCCTTTAACATTTAGTTTCTCTTCT
Organism: Chauna torquata; assembly: GCA_013399475.1. NCBI lineage: Eukaryota > Metazoa > Chordata > Aves > Anseriformes > Anhimidae > Chauna > Chauna torquata. The sequence goes on along the minus strand of VXAL01006019.1, from coordinate 63,979 downwards.
TTGTTTTTGTATTGACTGTTCAGGAAAGCTACATTTTCAATTAGATTGTTTCAGAATGGTTCAAAACTAACCGAAAAAAACCCAAGGGGTTTCTTTAGATAACTGCTTATTTTCTAATGTTCCTGTTAGTCTAGGGGGAATGTAGAAATGATAGTCTTTTTTTTTTTTTTTTAAGTGCCATGGTCGAGGGAATTCATCTTGCAAAATTTCATAATCTCAAGAACCAATTTCTACTGCTGTCTTCAAGTCTCTTAGGATTACTTTTTTCTACCATAAGTAGAAACTCAGGCTGTTTAAGGCTCAGAATTTACACCTGTCTGAATTAATGCAAAATTGGATTCTCCTGGAAAATACTAGGAAAGTTAGGACAGGTAACATAACCATGCAAAATATGGCTCTTGTGAAGAAGTAATAAAGAAACACACATCCATGCATTACTTTACATTGCAAAATCGAATTTGCTTTTTTGGTACTGAAGAGGATAAAGCCTGTAGTTCAATACAAGGCTTCTGTGTTTTATTTTGTTTTGCAGTTGTCTTATTATTTAGTTCCCTCATTTTCTTAGAGTAATCTGAAGCCAAGTTATTTTCCTCATTATCACTGAATGTTTTGCAGAGTTTAATAGCTAGAACCCTGACATATACAAGTTTCAAATTACAGCAGGTTAAAATATGAATGGTTGTGGGTTTAGGCTTCAATTTTCTTCCTTTTTTGTGTATATTAGAATGGTATTTCATATGAATAGGAGCATATTCTTATTGTTGGAAAAACATCTCAACTAAATTGATATTGAAAGCAAGTTGTGGTGAATGTGTACATTATTAGTCCATCATAACACAGACATGACTTTTTTCTAAATGCTTTGACTAGACCAAATAAACGGTATTAATCAGATGTTTTTACTATTACTTCAGCTTTCTTCTGTGTGTTTCCTTAGATGTGAACTTAGGAACCAAAATCTCATGCTTAAGATGTTTCACTTTTTTTTTTTTTCTCTCTTTGTATCTTCCATCAAACTCAAGTTCAGTCATGACAAATCAATTTTTAAAGCTTTACACTGACTGTTTTTTCAAGCCGATGGCTACCCCCCAGAAAACCTGAACTACAGAGAAGGTTTTTCCTCCCTCCCACAAATCAGAGTGAAGAAAACAAATGTAAGGTAATCAGAGTGATCTTGAGGTTGAGTTCAGAAACGAGAAATAGGAGGATGTGCCCTTGATGTTGATCATCATATTCTAGGGACTGAATTGAACATTGGGGGGAAAAAAAGTAATATTTTTTCATCTGTTCTTTTTTTTGTGGGGTGTTTTGTCTTTAAAAAGTCTGTTAGATATTGTTATGAAATTACACAGTACTTTACAATCGAAAGCATTAAACACTATGAGAGAAACTTCAAGATAGCTTTTTCCCTTTTTTTAAAAAACAATATTAACCAGTAAGAATAGGGTTAGAAAAATCAGTCTGTCCACTAAACACTTTTTGTCAGTTGCTTTGTTCTTTTTTAGTTCCATATGAACTTAGATCTCTCTGAGTATTATGTTTATAAAAATCTGCTGTTCACCATGCATGAATTCAATAAGGAACATAGCTAACTCTGCTTTCATATCAGTGTATATCCGGTAATATAGGAAGGGTAACTCCTGAGCTATCTGTTGAAGTCTGTACCATAAAATGATATTTCCTTAACTTTTGTAAACAGAAACTGATGCACACACAACACACAGCATGACTTCTCATTTTTACAATCCTGAAGTTAAGCAAATGCTAAACTAAAATGAGGAATAGTCCATTTGCATGAAAAAAAAAACAAACAATAACAACAACAACAAAACAAAAACAACCAAACCAAACCAAACTCAGACCCTGAAAGCCTGCCAAGTTTAGTCATTAGCAGTTGGTATGCTTTCTGTGTTAGCTGCAAGAATCAGATGGTATCAACACAACTTCAGATGGTGCACTTAACACTTTGCTCAATTATTTTGAGTATTCTGATCTCATGTCTTTGTTCTTTGCATGCACTTTGAATAATCTGCATAACACTACAAATACAATTATTTCCTTTTAGTTGCAATTGTTCTATAAAAACCCAAGCACAAAGGCATAACATTTTTTGTAAATGGGCACATAAATGTTGCGATTGTGCATGCAACAAATAGAAAGACAGACTGTGTTGATTAGAGGGTGCCACTGTATCTGTTAACAGTAGTCTTGTTTAATATGACATTATTAAACAGTTAAAAGCAATAGTGTTTGTGTCCGCTCATTAGTGGCTAGCTCACTAATGAAACCAACATGAATATGTTAAACTCCTTCTATTGGTCAGGAAAACTTGTACAAAATTTAAGACTTTAAAAATTAGCATGACTCAATTTCAAATACAATTCATTTTTATCTTTTTATCTTTATCAAGTGTTTTTACCCAGGAAAAACTTTTTTGGAAGATTTTTTTTTTCTCCAGAAGTTGTTTTTACCCTTTTTTTTAGTGGTTATTAGTGAGAGAGCAAATGGAGGAAAGAGAGAATATTAATTTTATGAGGTCTCAAGCTGTTGATGTTATTGAATATCTGACTCTGTTTCTGTAAGATTAAAACAAGATCAGCACAGAAAAACAGGAAAAGAAAAGGCAATCAAAGGCAGAAAATGCAGCTTCTGCCTCTTGGGAGGTTTCATTTGTACCTGGTTGCTACAGAAACACAAAGCATGAACATGAACCTGTGAACCTAATCTCACACCTGGTAAACTCCTACAGTTGTTGGGGGTTGCTTAGGATAATGCTTTAGGTCAAGGACTCATAGCAGTGCTCATGGCACGTAGAGTTGTCCAGAGTAGACTAACCAGTCTCTTCCCAGATGATGGTAAGAGATTATCTTCAAGGAGAAGTCCAGAACAAAGTCATTATAGTGTTGATATTAAGAAGACTATAAACTGGTCATTTTCTCCTGAACATCAGTAATTATTTAATGCCCATATGTTAGGTAAATGAAAACTGTCTCCTCAATACTGACTCCTGGGTTGAAAAGGACATCAGACTCCTAATGGAGATTAAGATATGCATATTCTTCATTGCCATGGATGGTCCCATCATCCTGGCATTCTTCAGTTCAGTCTAAGGTCTCTGTGGAAACGTGATAAGTACTGTAGCCCTTGTCTGAATACTGTTTTGCAGTTTTGTAGAATATGAGCATGTTCTTTGAGTTTTGGAACAGAATCACTGCAAAGGCTGGAATAGCAGCAAGGTTTGAATCACTTCCACAGCTGTCCTACTTTAGAGTTATGACGTATGGAGCATTAGAATTATTTATTTCTCAAAGAGAAAAGCTTTCAAATTCTTGTTCTCATGGAAAAATATAAGCTTATGAAAATAGGAAGTACTGAAGAAATGTGCCAGAATTTTTACTGTGATAGAGTTGTTGTCTCCAAAATCAAATTTTGGTGAGTAGCAAAGGGAGAAAATTAGTCCCTTCACGGTAACTTGCTAACAGCAGTTAAAAATGCAGGAAAGCCAATGTCAGATTCATTATTTGATCAAAGATTTCTGCATCTTACATACCCATCAACAGAGTATTACAGTACTGACAACTTCAACAAATCCAGATCATGAGATTATACCGCAAATCTAGCTTTTAAGAGAATATATTGATTTTAGTCACATTTTAATTTCCCAATACTTCTCTAACAAAGTGATTTTGATAATAATAATTTTTTAAACCTTTGTATGTAATATGCATTATCCATTATATTACTTTGGAGAACAATATTTATGTTTACATGCATTCTTTGTACTATTGTACACACTTTCAGGAATTTTACACAAAATTTCTAGAATATAGCTAGCATTTTATGCTATCTAAATATGTCTGTCAGATGTTATCTGCTCAGTACCTGTCACTGTTTGCATCATCAATATTAAAACAGTTCTGCAGGCAGTGCAGAAAGAAACTTATGTAATTAAGAGTGATAAAATGATCAATTATGAGTGAGTGAGTTAAGCCACAAGGCAAGCATTTAGCAGTTTCAGCTGGTGTCACTGCCATGAAAATCTTCAGTACGTGTTTTTACTGTAGTGCACAGATAACAAATTATGGGAGAGTGTGCCTCCATGTGTCTCTGAAAAAAAATCAGTTTGACTTGATTGTGTTGCAGAATCAACAGAACTTTGACAACTTTTGCTTGCAGAGTTAATCTGTTATGCTCCTGACAGTGGATTCTTACTGTTAAGACAGTTCTCCAGAAATGTTCCCTCAGGAAGGGAAAGACATGATGGAGAAGCATAATTCTTTGGGATGAGGAAGAGGGAGGAAGATAAAACTTGAGTTAAACACTTGCACGTTGGCATATCATACATACTCAGACAAAATCACTCTGATACAGTTATGTTGAAAAAATTAGGTGATATATATTTATGAATATTCTTTGCACCAGCTATCAAATTCAGGTGGAAAATTAAGAATAAATACAAAGGAAATAAAAAGCTTTTTTTTCCTGGCTTTCCAATTATTTTTTGAGAAAACTTCATGTGAGCTCCAGAGAGCTTTACACACAAATACGTTACACACCATTTTACTGTTTTCGAGATATTGTAATGGTAACAGAATTCTGTGAAATTCCTTTCCAAATCCATGTGTAGCAATACTAATTAAACTGTCATTTAGCTTTGGTTGGACATTCAAGAACGGTGCAGATTAAATTCTGTATAAAAAAAAAAAATGGGTTTAAGGGCACACTTACGGGCAAGTTCGTACTAACCATGATTGAAAGTACACTGTCATCCAAATTCTTCAGAAATAACTATGGCAATTTATGGATCAAGCTGCTTTAGAAGAAGTACTTAATATATATATGTTGGCTTTTGGAAAATTTCAGCAAGTTGGCTGGGTCATTTGAGTAATTTTAAACTAATTACTCAAGTCACACAGTTCTCAGATTTCTTTGCCAGTTTTCAAACTGTTGTAAATTGAAAGATCAGCTGGTGGCCCTTAAGCACAGAGAAAATACATTCTGCATTATAATTTCAGTCATTGAACTAAAGTCTTTGTGATAAAAACAATTGTAAAAATTTAGTTACAAAGACATTGCAACTTAAAAAGTGTTTCCACTGAAATGTTTATTTCCATTGCAATTAATAACTTAGAGTTGTCAAGCATCGACAGGCTTTGTTGACCTGCAGTAATTTCAGTTCAGTATAATACAAAATAAATCTAGTATCCTTGCTTCTGGTTGCTCATAATGCTTATTTCCACAGCAGTGTTTATTTCTCCAGTTATAAAAAGCAAATTTATGTCTGTGTCTCATTTCATAAATTTCTTGAAATTGCTAAAGAAAGTATGATGTGTAACACATTATTTAACTTTATTAATGTATACAAGAATTAGCCTTCCTTTTGGAAATTACATATAAAAAGAATATAACAGGATTTTCATTATGTTTGAAAAGTTTCTGCACTTCAGTAGCTAAAACATTGAAAGAATTGACAGTGATTCAGTAGTTGTGCTTACCATAATTTACAGTTTAACCTTTCTCCATTTTACAGGGGGATGAAATGCAGTAACTGAAGTGGAATTGCGGCAGTTATGAATCACTATTGATGTTCCTGTAGCCAGTACTCCCTTGAATAGTAGTTTAGAATGATAGTCTGCTCTTTGTGTTTTTGTACAATTAATTCTGTAGCTTGTATTTCTGAAATGCTTAATGATTCTATTACCGTAGCCCTAAATTAATTCATGTGTAGGAATGCCAGAGGGTTTTGTCAATTTCTAATATTATCCAAGAAAAAAAATAATATTTTTTCCATTTCTGTAATATGGGCAATTTGTCACTAGACAGAGGTTATATCACCTTTTACAAAAAGCGTAACAGTTGGAATATCTGACTGGAACTTTTCTTTCTATTGAAAACTAAATGCTTTCGCATTCATAAATATGTATATGCATTTTCTTATAAGTCTTGATATTCCAAGATGTAGGGAATTCACAGACAGATGCTATTGTTTTGCAATATCCTGAAATTAACTGCTAAAGATGAATGGAAAATACTGATTATCCACTGCCCTGATTATCTTTGTTGGGATTTTCAAATCTTGCATAATGCTATCAGGAGTAATTTCCAAGTGTTTCCTGAAGGATGAGTGGTTCCGTAAATGAATAATAATTTTCAGTGTAGCAGCTTCAAGCACATAGCTACTTTTCAGTGATAGATGGTAGTCTTCTGCTGATATCCACAGACATTTTAAATAGAATTCAAAAGCAGTGCGCAACATCAAGTTTACTAGGAGCAAATGTTTCTAATCAGTAAAACTGAAAATGTTTGACATTTCTTTTTTAACTTTCCCTAAACAGCAATGATGCTGTGCTTGAACCATACGGTTTAAATGCAGCTCAATGTCTACGCTACTTTTTCTAGTAGAGATCCCTGGGGAAGGCAAGAGAAAGTTATCACAGCTCTGTTCTGCAGGGAAGGCTTTGTAATAAAAAAAACCCACACCAACCCCCCCAAAAAACATAAAGAAACAAAAAAAAAGCAAAAAAACAAAAACAAACAAACAAGAAAAACAAACAGAAAAAAGCCCAACAAAACAGCATTAGCGTCATACATGGGAATTATGTAATATCTGCAGTGTGGCATACTAGTTCGTACCACGGATAGTTGAAGGGCCTCTTTGGTGCCAGGTACTTAACCAAAGAGGATAAGTTAAATTTTCTGTTTAGGATGTTGTTTGATATATGAGCATATATAATCCTCGGGAAAGCCTATGGAGGAAACAGTAGTCTTTTGAGTACTTACTATTAACTCAAAATTGGCAAATCTATTCTTCATGTGAAAAGTTACCATAGGAGAGTTAATAGTGCTGTGAGATACGGTAGTAATAACCATAGCTCTTGAGCCCAAACCCTAGCAGCCTTCCTAATTTTTAACTAAGCCCTCAGTAAAAGGGAAATTCCAGTCAATAATTTAACTGAGAGTTTTGTTTATTTTGATCATTGCTGCTAAAGCTAATCTATTTGTTTTTTAAATAACAAGTGGACACTACTCAGGCTGTTTTGTCTGGCTGAGAATTAAGCTAAGCCTTTGTGATTTTCAACAGGCTATATTTCAAATAAATGTTAAAATGTGCGAAAGGTTGTTCAAACGATGACCTTTTCCAACCTGCAGTAATTGTGATGCCCATTTCCTGCTTCTTTGCGGTGACATGAGATAACGCAGAACTGAGGCTTGCCTGCTGCGCTACTACTGAAAAGCAGTCAGCCGTTTGAATATAGGGCCACATTTCTCTGGTGAGACAAATGTGTCATTTCCTGCTTTGTTTGAGAGGATACACAGTTTGCCAAGGCTTTGTCGTAAGCGATTAATAAACATTTTTTAGAAGTCGAAGATAATATGTGAGAAAGAGAAACACAGTAAATGCTAGGCCCAGCTAAGGATGTAATTGAAAGTAATGAATCCCTGTCTTGAAACTGTGTGAAGGACATCAGTCTATTTACACATAGACCCAGCAGTGCTCACAGTCCAAACCTGCTCAGCTGTTTGTTTTTGGACATTTTTCCACTTCTCCTGTATAAAGCAAGTAGTGTGTCTTGAGCTCACGGATGGCTTTACCAATTTAATGGTCACTGGTCAAATGTAAGGAGGATAATCAGGGAAGGGGATTTTTATGAGGCTTAGTGTATTGCCAAGAGATTGTCTCCTTTGGCAACACTTTCTTAGTTGGTTGCCGCAAGCAAGTGAACAGTCAGGACAATAATTTCATACAAGGGAACATGCATACCCCTGTGCTCTGAGGTTGCACACAAAGACCCTGCTGTCTGGGCCCTGGTCACAAGGCTGGAGCATTGCCATGCAGCCCTTAGGTGGCAAAACAAGCTTTGGTACGGGAAGAAATGTGAACTGGGTGCTGCTCTGGAGAAAAGGCTGGGGACAGTGCCCACAGCTGCTGCTGACAAGGGGCAGGAGCCACAGGGCTGCAGGCTGCCCTGGCTCTGGGGAGAGGAGGAAGCCCGTATGGTGTCAGGGGGCAGGAATGGGGAGGAGCAGGTGGAGACTGAGCTTCAGGAGGGTGAGAAAAATTTCTCTCTAATAAGTAGATATTTTTATGTAGTGCTGGTTGGGGTTGCATTTTCACTTCTTTTGTTTTTCTTATGTGGTGTTTTGCTCCTTGTCTTCTCTTTGGTTTAAGTATGATTTGATTTTTCTGTTTTCTGAGAAGGCTAAATCCTGTAAAGTTTGCTCAAGAGAGCTGCAAAGTACTGGTAAGAGAGAAGAGGTTTCAGATGGGCAAAGTTGCTAAGCTGACTGTTTCTGACCATCAGTTATACTCTTTTTGGGGGGTTCAGTATTTCAGGTTAATAGCGGGATGTGCAACACTTACAAATCTTCTTGGTCTTACAGGGTTTTTCTTCTCCTTTTACTTGCTGTAGTTTTCTAAGTTTATTCATTTATACACACATTTAGAAGTGAGATTTTCTCCCAGTTTGATCCTCAGTCCTCATCTTCTTTGCAGGAGAATAGGAAAGTCACTTTATTTGAATACACAGGGCAAGCATTCTCCTAAGAATTTAGCATGACTTTCAAAGGGAAAAAAATGCATGTGCGGTCATAGAGTCTGTGTCTATTTTTGTTCAGTCAGTCCCCACCAATAAATGTTGAGCACACCAGAAGACTTCAATCAAATACTAAGGAGGTGCAAGTCCTTACAGTACTTCCAATCCTAAAAAGGGTGGGTTTTGGGCAATGGGACAAGGGGAGAATGCACAGGGATGAGTGGAATACAGGACAGGACCTAGCCAAAAATAGATTGTAGGCACAGGTGAGGTAAACCATTGTATTCTAGCTTACTTAGTTGCTGCAGAAGGAAACCCATTGCCCAGAAATCTATTGACCAGCCAAGTGTACAGTTTACTATTGCTCCTACAGGTGGAATCAGGGCTTGGGAATGGGAGAGCTCAAAGTGGCTGCAGCTGAGGGCAGTGTCTTGCAGCTGGAGGTGCTCACCCTGCCTCTTCAGGGGCTTGCTGCTCCCTTTTATTTATTTATCGTTCCCTCCCCTTCTCATCTTTAAACCACTGTTGCTGCCAATACAAACCTCTGTTTTGCCTCTCCCTCTCTGAGAATGTTGAAGAGATCCAAACTGCTGCTTTCAATGGCAGCTAAGGCTAGTAAGGCTCCCTTGCCACTGTAGTCACTTGCCTGACTGGTACATTGTGCACAGCGTAGCTTGGAAGTAGCTATAGGGTGTTGTGCCTCTTGCCTGGCAGGGTAGTCATAGAAAATACCGTGAGGAAAGAAGAAGAAGGGAAGAAACAAACAAACAAACAAAAAACCACAAGGGAACCTATGGCACAAAATTGCAACAAAAATCAAACTTATTTCTGTGAATTTATATAGTTGTTTGAGAGTACAGATTTTGAGTTTCTTAGCTCATTTCTACTCTGTGTGAAAGATTTGATATTGCAGTTGGAAGGGATAAGTTATTGAAAAGAATGCCCAGGAAGGAATTGCTTGGGAGAGCTGTCATGAGAAGCTTTTTCTGGTGTTGAAATGGGATTAGTTAGGTCTTGTTCTATCGTCTTCAAAGTTGGCTTGCATTTCTACCCTTGGCATCCTCCGGGGAGGTTGAGAAGAATATTATAACAAAAGTTTATTTCTGTCCCTGAATGATTAATTTTTTTTTTTAAAGAGTCCTGCTGCACAGCTATTTTAGTCTGCTGAACCATTAAACAGTAGAAAATAAGAAAATGTTTAAGTAAACTTTGCATTGTTTTACCTGTGCAACTATTGTCTTGAACTCCATATTTTTAATCCTACTTCATGTTTTAAAACTATCCCTCACGTTTTATCTGTTCATTTTCATAAATGAATGTTTGCAGGCATTTTGTTGTGGTTAATTAGAGTGAGGTAACATATTTTTGTGCTCATATATTGGTAATCTTTAAAAGTTCTTTTAGCTGCTGTCTCACTACCTTAATCTTACAAGATTATGCCTTAACAGCACAAATCTCAGTCCGATTTATAATTGTGTACTGTTGAACTCCTTACTGAAAAGATGTTCACGTGATCAGCCTCTTGTGGACAGTCTTTCACCATTATGAATGGGAGTCTTCCAGGTGGCATTTCTCTGTTTTGTTTGTAATCATTGTATTCAAACTCTCGCTATGACGGTGTTTGAATTGCTACTATAACCATTGTCCTTGTGGTGAAAGATAAGTATAATTTTTCTTTTCTTTTCTTTTCTTTTTTCTTTAAATTTTGTCCCCACCCAAAATATTTCTCATCAAAATAAGAAATGCTAAGTTACTGAAGAAGTTTGTGTGCCAAGAGTGCTGGATAATGAGTAATGCAAATTTAATGTCTTGTTCAGTCAGTGCAATTATAATCGGTTCTTGCTAGAAATATCAAAATTTGCCTAAGAACTGCT
>VXAL01006019.1:34208-53522 GCA_013399475.1 Chauna torquata | reverse complement strand
AAAAAAAAAGTCTAGAGAATTTTTTTTTTTTTTAATATTTGTGAGCAGATACAGTTCATGCTGAGGTCATGTTCAGTGTTACTGCCCTACCAGTATTAAACATAGGTGGTGATCAATCTCCCTTGTGCTACTCCCCACCCCCGTCTCTTCCAGGATATTTCTGTTTCATGTGAAACTTTAGGCTAAATTAGGCTAAAACTTACAAAGACTGTAATCCTAATGTTCCATAGGCCCTTTGTAGATAGTATAATGAAAAAATATAGCTGTAGAATTAGAATTGTTATTGACAAAATCCTTTTAAATAAAAAGGTGGGGGGGATGGATGGACGGACTGTTTACCCCAGAAATCACTGTCAGTTATTTGTACATAAGGTATGAATTTATGTCTCCAAAAATAGCTGCCACTTTGTTTTAAATGTCATGTAGAGAATGCAGTAAGTTATGATAGAATCTGTGAGTGCAAACTCTATTACTGAGGAAGAAAAAAGTCTGCGTTTGGGAGTGAGGACTCAAGATACAAAAACTCTTTGTGCCTTCCAACCTCAGGCCAACTAGAGAATGTGGTGATTCACACTCTCAGGAAGTTCCAAAGTTTCCAAATATGATGTTTCTCTAAACTGATTAATTGGAAGAAAAAGTAGATATTCTCGCGAGCTTTTTGCATACTAAAACACCCACTTAATTCCCAAGTGTAAATAAGACAACTGTGGCCTAAAACTTGCTCAACTCTGGGTGCTGTTCTTTCAGCTAGGAAATATGTATGAGGAATGCTAAGTGGCAGCTTCAAACTCTATTTATTATGATTTATCTTAAAAGAAAAGCCAAAAGCATTTTGCTTTGCCCAGTTCTTAAAACAAAACTTTTCTGTTTGTTCTTTCATTTTATGTCTGTTTAGAGTTTAATCCAAAAAATATATGTGACTCTTTTGGCTGCCTTAGGTGTAATATATTTTTAATGATATTTCTTCAAATGTGGCTTTTTAAACTATGGCTATGATAATTTACGCATTTCCTGACTTGCAGAGTATGCATTTTCAAATTGAACAAAGAACATCTTGTTTTCCATAATACTATAGACCCTCTAAGAATGCATAGATATTATACTCCTTCAGGTTAAAACGCAGAGTATGCTAACTTAGCTGTATGGGTACACACTTTCCTGTAATCATGTTGTGCTATTTGTCAAGTGTGGGCTCTCCTATTGTCACATAAGCAATACCAATTAAATTGCCAAAAAAAAAAAAAAAAGATTAGCGTTCATGGGCAGATCATTTGTTCTCTTGATTTACTTATTCTTTGTCTCTCTTAGTATTGAATACGCTGGGCTGCTTATCTTCTCCACTAAATTGTGTGTCTGAATATAAGAACCTAAATTAATCTTAGACTAGCTTACTGTCTAAATCTAAATGCTTAAATGGAAGAACAGCCTTCAGAAAAACTTGGTGTTTTTTTGTTTTTATTTTGGCATGTGTCTGTATTGTGAATGGGTTCTCCTTTCCATGAAAGACGTTAGAAGATATGCAGGCTCATAAACAGAAAATAACACAGAACAGAACTTGTTAAACGTTCAATAATAGCTGAACTGAAGGTAAAGACTATGGCTGAAGAAGGAATACTACCTGTGTTGAAGCCAATTGGAATTTTACTATTGACTTCAATAGAAGTAGTTGTGTGTGCGATGATATCTGCAAATACATGTATTGTTTTGGATTAGTTAATGGTATAAAATGGAGTTATTTATAAAACATTTCATAACAAAATAATATACTTTTTCATTAGGGCAGAAAGCTCGCTTGTTTATTGATGTGATGGGTATATGCTGACATATACCAATATTAATATCAATATATATTATGAAAATCATCCTCCCTCATCTGAAAGTAGCTGTGTTGCATTCAGGCATCATATTCAATTATAGTACGAAGATGAAGACCCAAGTGAAGTCTCGAATCAGTGTCTACTTCCACAATATACAGCACTGTACGTTGTTCAGGTATCACATGCCTCCATAATTCAGGGCAGTTGTCAGTATGAGATCTTTATCTTCCAATTCAGAAAGCAGAAATAATAATGGTTTATGGACTTTGGCCTCAAACTGCAACAGTTCTATCACTCCAAAGAAGTCCTGTAATTCTGCAATGTGTGTACATGACTGGTGCTGTAAAATACTCTTGGATATTGCAAGACTTAACTTTATTTGACATTAGCAGTAGGAGAAAGAAATTGGATTTACATTAGTTTTTGTCAGTTAATCTCTGTTGTCTCCATATAGTGATGACATATTGGCACAAGGAGTAATATTCTCAAAAATTCATTGGAAATTGTTAACTTTCAATTAAGTTTGCACATTTCAAGACTGTTTGGTACTCTTGAAAGTTATACCCACTAACACCAGCCTAGCCTATACTGTTTCATACATGTGTACACAAATCACTATAAAGTAGTTAGGTAAAGTATATCTGAGGTGAATACGTAGTCCTCTCAACTTTGTGCTCAGACTGTTATAAAATACTACAGTAAAAGGATTTGTCATATTAAAGCTAACTTTCATGGTTACATGCTTTTTGTCTGTGGAAAACAGTGGGATCTTTGCTATACAAAAAAGCAAGGAATCAAAGCACTGATGTCTTAGGTCTAATAATCCTATAGGTTTAAGAAGAAAAAATGGTGAGAATTGACTTCTGCCACTGAACTGAGGAACATAGATTCTCAGTGGTTAGAGGGAACGTGTGCCAAGCTAGTGTATTTACTCATTAGTTCTTCACCAAATATAATCCGGTAGTCTTAGATTAATTTTGCATTGCCATTTGTTTGTTCATATTTTTTTCTATGGGGCAACCAAGTACTGTTCAGCTTGGCTGTGAGGATGAGAAAGGTATTGTAAGGAGTGAGCGTACAAGGGGTATATAGTGTTTCTCAAGGAATCAAGTTCTTGTTTGTTCTGGATGTTAGGAGTGTACAATAAGAGAATAAAATGAAGTCATAGTGAAGGGCTGTGTCTGTTCCCACATTTGGTGATATTTTAGTATTTTATACTTATTTGATGATACAGTTATGTTCCAGGACCAAACAGAAGTTGAGGGTTGATGGCCAGCAGAAACTGCTGCAGCCCCCTTAAACTCTGGTCATTATCCAAATCCCATTTGTCTCATTGAAATACCACTAGAGGCTGATCTGACTCATAGCCTCTATCTGTCGTTTCCCACCATGCTCTGCTCCCTGAAATGTCATCTTACCACCACAAAGGATTTTTTTTTATTTTTCTCTCCTCAGGTTGCTAAGAACCTTAACCTAGCTCTAGTTATTGTTACGTATTGGCCTCTGTGTGTCTATTTTATCTAAATTCTAGAGAATGCATTATTCTATTGCATACAGTAACAGTAATCTGAAGGTGACAGACTTCCATATAAGTTTAAAAAGACATGATTTATCAAGAGAATGCTCTTTATGAAGAGTAAATCTAATCTTGTTGCTAGGTGCTGCTTTTAATTACAGTTAATCAAACACATGACAATGACTAAAAGCATACCTAGTCATGATAACCAGATTAAATTTGTTTAATTTCAGGCTGATCGATGCTAAGCATTAGTCAGAGATGTAGAAAAAGGATGTTCTCACTTCCTTTACGTAATTCAAATACCTTTTTGGATCTTGCATACAATTAAGCAAAATACACAGATTCTATGTAGCTTTGAGCTATTAGTTATACTTTTCTATACTTGCAAGTGATCTAGACCAGGTCACTAATTACTGGAAAATAGTTAATTTTGTAATCTAATTGTAATCAGAAGTGCTAACTTCACAAATCCAAATTACGGTTCTGTATTGTAGATGATCATTTTATCAGTGAACCCAGCTTCTTGAAAAAGTAGTACCAGAATGTAGAATTACCGCAAGCAGACTTTATGGCCACAGTATCCTCAAAAGCTCTGTCTCTTTGCTTTGCTAATATCATTATTTCTTCTTATGTTACACAGTGATACATTGTATCATTGACTCTTGGGTAATGTTTACTCTCCAAATTGCCTACATTCATATGATTTTTATCTTTAAGTAAACCTCCATCTGTAGGAATCTTCTGTAGTTGAAGGAGAGGTTTTGGTAGGTGTGCCCGTGGTTTTTTTCATGTATGTGCGTGTTTTTTTTTTTTCCTGTGGTTTGTTGTTGTTGTTGTTGTTGTTGTTGTTTTTTACGGTGTTGCTTTTTATGTCTTACACTCATCTGTCCATGTACTGCAGAGTAGATGCTCAATCCCACAAATAATTATTTTAGCTTTAGATCAAGAAGTCTGCTTAGTAAGTACTTTTTTAAAACATTCAGAAAACACTGTGTTGGTAAAATTGAGACAATTTAATAAAACAACATTGTTATGATACTTATAGTACAATTTATTGTATGGATTGAAGAATTAATTTTTGCGCTGCATTTTCCTGACCCTTAAAGTTCATAAGGTAATTCTTACTGCAAGGGCTTGTAAATATTAATAAGGCCTTAGAGTGCTTAAAAAGAAAGCCTGTGGGTGAAATATGTATTTTATTTTGTCAGATGCTTTGCATGTGATTTGACAGTCTTCTATTATGATTTTTTTTCCAGGGTATATGGGTCAAGATGGGCATTTTGGATCGTGTGAAAACAAGTACTGTGGTCTGGGTAGACACTGCGTTGTGAACGGGGAGAGTGGCCAGGCCGAGTGTGTCTGCATGGAGCACTGCAAGCCGCATTACAAGCCAGTATGCGGCTCTGACGGAGAATTCTACGAAAACCATTGTGAAGTGCACAGAGCTGCCTGCCTGAAAAAGCAAAAGGTCACCATTGTCCACAATGAAGATTGCTTTTTCAAAAGTAAGTGTGCCTGAACAAAATCTGGAATACTGCTGTTGGTTACGTGTTTTCAAGCAGTTCATTTAAAGCTCTATAGAGGCTGCATTGAATGTATAGCAATAAATGACTCAAAAAGTTAATACAATAAGTATATCACTACAGAGACATCTTATAGATTTTCTTTTTTCCTTTGCATTTATACTCAGTGCTATCTGTGATCACCCTTTTTAACCTGAATAAATCAAATTTCTCTTGGGGATCAATCCACAACTGTTTCTTGCAGATGTGGCAGTTGACCACATTCGTCTGAATGTACTTACAGTCCCAAAGTCCAAACTATATTAATCTCTCTTATAGGAAAAACAGAATTTAAGACTCAGAGAGGTTTGGTAAGGCTGCAGGCCCTGTGCTTATATTTGGTGTTGAAGCTGATAAATAGGTAGACTGGCAGCTTGTTCATGGCTAAATGTATCTTGCTCACTTTGAATTTGGACAATTGAGTTCTTGTGTATTTACCAAAGCATGTAAGTTTAGCTATGTTTTCATGTACTAAATTCAGAGAAATGCCAGCATGAACGCTGAGAGAAGTATCTTATATGAAGCAGCTTACCATACTGAATTGCAACTTGCTCTATTTTATGCAGTTTGAGCACACCTTGCAGTTTTCTGGAACTCTGCCGATACAGACATTGATTAAGTATGTTTGAGTATTTTGGCAGATTTGTAGTGTGTTTTTACTGGTTAAAACAGACAGATGGCTTTTGGAAAAAAAAAAAAAAAGTTTTGAATAAGGCCATTTTTAATGAGTCTACCTAAGGGTTGAATTAATTTATATTCTTTTCAAAGACTGTCCTATTTCTGATAATGTTCTTATAAGTTGTGGATTATTCTAAGTAATAGCAAACATGAACTACTCAATAGGACAAAAAATTGCATAAACATCACCACAGAAATAAATCTACTAAAAACTTTTCAATTAAATTAAATTAATCTTTATAGTGAAATTCATTTAAATTGTTACATTCCACATGAAATTTAATCTGAATTTTCAAGATTTTATTCTAGTATAAGGTTGTTCAAATGGAACTAGTTTTAAAATTTTCAAAATTGATTTTTTTTCCCCTACATTTGCGGTTAAGGAATTGTCGTTTAAATGAAATGTTGGAATTCGTTTTACTAAATCTAAGCATCCCAACTTATGCATACATCCCAATACCTTTGTTATAAAAAAGGTTTTTGTAGTAGAACTGAGTATTCTTAATAAAAAATCATCTTTTCTCAAGAACTTCATTTAATAAAAAAATGTTTTACAATGCTTGTACAACTGGGCCTTATATAATTGTTTCCTGCTGAGTAGATCAGGCAACTGCCAAGGTGAAGTGCCTTCCTTTCTTTGCCTCCATCAATAGATACATGATGTTCAGCAGCTCCATCAAAATATGTTTAGGGACAGCTCTGTTTTTTCTTCTTTTTAAGGCCAAAACAACCAAGAGGCGTTGACAGACTAAAATGGGGGGGGGAATAAAATAAAATAAAAAAATCTTATAATGTCAAATGCACTTGTAATTAATAGTAAAGATTTAAATATATTCAAAACTTAATGTGGACGTTTAGTAGGAGATTGGTACATCATTACAATATATAGATTTTGAGTAGCCTGTGTCCTGAGGTAGCAGAAAATTAAAATTTAATTTTAGGACTAGAGCATATGGTGCTTGTAGGGAATAATTTGTGCAATAATAAAACATGGATGCTTCTGTCTCATGTCTCAACAGTCACAATCTTTTTTTTTTTCTTAACTAAGAATTATGTTTTCCTAAGTAGATTTAAAAAACTAACAAACAAAAACCTCAATTTTGTTTTAGATGATACAATACTCTGAGAGAATAAATGACAGTAACAAACACAAAAGTGTTGGGGGCTAATTTCAGTTCTTCAGTGTGCTGTATACACTACAAATAAATTCAGAGGATGTTTGTGAAAAATTACTGTTTCTTTTTGAGGGGGAAAAATGTGGCAACATTTATTTACTGAAATGGAAATTGAGGCAGTACTTTAGCTAGGAATATCATCCAAATGCTGCCTAAAGTTTTGTTAACTCATCTTTACATTTTGAATTCACCATATTAGTTTCATGTGTACTGTAGTGGAAAATGGAGTATGAGTGATGTTCAACTTCAGGCACCTAATTTAGACACTGGATCAAAAAGGTAGGTTTCTCCTTCAGTCAGTGGCAATCCTCAGAAAAGGACTGGGGCACCTGAGTGACTTGCTCAGAGTTGTCTTCTGAAAACTGTTATTTATCAAGATACTAAAATCTTGTAATTTTGGTGCTATATCTAGATGCTTACAATTAGTATAAAATATTTCATTTTCTCTCCTCTTTCTCATCTTATGGTGACTTCAGTGGTGTCAAGCAAATGAGACTAGGGGCAGATTTTTTTCCTTTATTTTGTTTGTTGTATATGGACCTTATCAATGTCAATTTTTCTTATTAACCTCAGCTCATTCATTGCTGTATTACAGCACAACGAAGTTAAAGCATTGTTGCCATTCATGACTGCTGAGTATGTCCTCCATCATTCAGTTCAATTAAAGTGTGATTCAAGTTACTTCTTTTAAAATATATTTGATATTATTTTCTTCAGGCTTAACTTTCTTTAATGCTATCTTGTCTAACTTCTTGAGGGCTGAGTTTTGTGTGGTGACTTGGGCTTATCCTGGAGGTTTCTTCTGTGTACTCATAAATCTGACTGTATTAATACCTGGAGTCATCTATACTGTAAAGGAGCCAGAAGATTCCAAACTATTTTCATGAGATTCCTTCCTTTTACAAGACATTTTTGAGTTAGCAACTGGTAGATTGTCTTCAGTAAGGCCAAAGTCCAGTTATCAGGTCAAAAATATTAGAGCCAACAGAAAATACCCTCAACAGTGAAATTCCTAGATAGAGAATGTGAACACCATAACCATTGGCATTGTCAGAAGGGCACTGACATGTCTTCCTTGTTAGTTTAGTTGGCATCTTCTAGCACAAATGATCTCACCTCAATGAGTTACTTCTGAGATGAGAAAAATTCAAAAATGATTTTAGATTCAGAAAAAAAAACATCCTGAGCATTTTGTTTAATCTTTGACAGAGCTCCTTAAAAAAGGCTACTCTGAACTGGGGGAACAGGGGGGAGGAAAGGTTCAGTATGAATACAGCATGCCATTCTATGGTATCAGTCGTCACTGGCAACAACAACTCCACATACTTACATATACATACTTATGTATGCACACCTTGATGATTACAGTTAAAGATTTTGCTTTCTGTGTTATTGCTAATCAGTTGACTTCAGATCATGCAAACACGTGCTTGGTAACTTGATTTTACTTTATTTTATTTTTAAAATTTCATCTAGTCTAAACCTTGTATTTGTTTCTAACAAGCTCACATTTTGGGTTTCAAATCCTTGTACTGGGTTGATTTTCCAGGCAGGAGAAATACTTTTTCAGGGATAAATATTAAGCTTTAGACAGACTGGATATTGAGCTCAAGATCAGAGAAGCTGGGAAATACACCATATTAAAAGAAGTAGGCTTGCCAGAAAACACTTTAATATTCTATGACTGGAAAATAAAATTTTATAACCAAATGTTCTATGTACCTTATTAACATCACAATAGCAGGTAAGAAGCTACAAATATTGAAACAATGTGTTTTCTAACTGAATGATTTATAGTGGATCTCAAACATAGTGAGAATTTTGCTTATCGGTTTGAAAATTTCCCTTTTAAACACTTGCATGGTGAGTGGAGTTAAAGGATTGACTTTGGTCTTGACAAAGGTCTTTGATTTGTGTTGAAACCCCATTGACATCACTGAGAAATGTATGCCTTACCTAAGCTGTGCATGAAACAACATAGACAGATGGCATCAAATATTTCACTAAGACCCACGTCTGAAATATTTGATAAATGCATTTTGAGGTAGTGAGAGCTGTCAAAGCTGTAGTTTCATGATATGCTATTTTCTAAATTAAAACTTCAGATTCGTGTCCCTTATCTGCTTTTTAGGTAGATTATTTATCACTAAATCTGTTACACTTTCTTCTCTTGCTTTATTCCCATTGTAGGCTGATGGGTTGTGCAAGTAAACTGGAAACAGTTAATAGAATATATGAACTGTTCTTCCCATTCCTTTGTCTCACATGGACATATGCAAATTCGACTAAATGAAATAATATTTTTTTCTCCTAAATATGGGTAGAACACATGCATAAAACAGTAATTGAAGTAGAAAGCTTTAAGTATCTCTTTGTCTTTTCCTAATGATTGAGGCTTTTATGCAAATTTTGGACATGGTTCAAGATAATAGCAATCTTAAATTAGAAATTAGTTTTTCGCAGCTCTTATTGTAGTTTTTTCATCAGTTTCTTATTGGCATATTTATATGGAAGATGAACTTGCATCGGACACTGAACATTTTTTTCCTAATGGCTTGGTTAGATGTTGATTGTGACTCTTTGAATTACTCAATATGCTGTCTCAATTTCTACTGGTATAGTGGCAAAATGTATTCTGCAGAGTAGTTAATTACTTTTAGATCCACAGAAAATGGGATCATATTAGAAGCATCTTCTATATCTGTACATTCCTCTGTTTCTCACCTGTCAAGTCCATTCTCCTATATCTGGTTGTTACTGAATGCAAGTACCACAATCACTTTCAGAGGTGTTCTCAATCCTTACCTGTTTAAAAATGTCTTAAAATATTTATTTAAGATTATTCTAAGAACTTAAGAGAATGCTTTAAGAACTGCTTCTTGATCTGAGGAACTTGCTGTTCAAGAGCGATTTCAATTTGTTTTTTCAACTGATATAGAAGAATGAAGGAATGGGGAAGCAAAGAGCCAGCTGGCTGCTCATTCGGTTAGCCTTGGTGATTATAATTTTTATAGCGGTTTAGTTTTTAATTCCTGAACAGAGCACAGGAAAAGGTAAAAGAAAGGTGAAAAGAAACAATAGAGGGAAGGTAAGGAGGGAGTACATCAAGAAGATATATTGTAGTAGGAACAGTGATACATCAGGCCAGCAGGACTAGGGAAGTGATTGTCCCCCTGTACTTGGCTCTGGTGAGACTGTACCTTGAGTACTGTGTTGAGTTTTGGGCCTCCTTACTACAAGGAGGTTATTGAGTTGCTGGAACATGTTCAGAGAAGAGCAGTGAAGCTGGTGAAGGGACTAGAAAACAAGACATCTGAGGAGTGGCTGAAGAAACTGAAGCTGTTTACTCTGGAGTAAAGGAGGCTGAGAGGAGACCCCATCGCTCTCTACAACTGCCTCAAAGGAGTCTGCAATGAGGAGGGTGTCGGTCTCTTTTTCTCAGGAGACAAGTGATAGAAAGTGAGGAAATGTCCTCAAGTTGCACCAGGGGAGGTTTAGATTGGATATCAGGAAGAATTTATTCACGGAAAAGGTGGCTAGGCATTGGAATGGGCTGCCCAGGGAAGTGACAGAGTCACCATCCCTGGAGGTATTTAAGAGATAAGTGGATGTGGCACTTAGGGACATGGTTTAGCGGTGGACTTGGTAGTGTTAAGTTGCTGGTTGGACTTAATGAAGCTATATAATGAAGCAATAGTCCGCAGAAGAGATATAGAACTTCTTGGAAAAAAAAAAGAAACCTGAATGATGAGTCAAAGGAAATACTATCAGCAGAAATTCCAAACTCAAAGGTTATTCACTAGATGTGATATTGATAGCGTGAGCTGGAAAGTCTGATATGCTGATGCCATCCTGGTCTGGTACCGCTTTTGTTGGCTTACTGACTACATAGTTTTGCAGCTGGGTGGTTTCCACATGCGCTCCGCTTCCAACTTCTCGGCTGTTCTTAAGCCATGCACTTTGTGTTTCAGAGCAGCTTAATGTTTTATGGGGGGAAAAAAGAAATCAGACCATCTGGCTCATGCTGCACTTGATACTGTTAAATAGCCCCTTCCTGGCTATCACCAACCATAGCATTTACAAGCCCCAAAGAGTGGTGATTCAACTGGACCAAAACTGCTTTACTTGGTGCCTCTGCCACTGTCTTTGCTCCATGAAGTCTCAGCATGAAATGTCTTTTTGCCAAATTTAGAAGGCTGGAGCCATTACTTTTCTTCCTACGAGTGTGTTCCCAAGAGGGACAGCAGCAGCTCCAAGCTTCTAAAAAGTTCAGTTGGACTTTTATATGTGATTGAGCTATGATGTCACCAAAGGCTACAGTCAATGAACTTTTTGGGTACTAGGGGCTGAATGGCCCACATTGAGTGTCAAATAGTCTTCAGTTATGTTTGCCCTTTTGTGTTAACTTAAATGATTTAATTTTCCTAAATTCAGGCCAGTAAATCTAAACAGGAGACTAAAAACTTCCTCATGCCATAACTCATTTTATATTTTCTTTGCACCATGAGCTTCTAAGAGTTTTTCGTATAAAATGTATTTCTGTACACGGTGATACACTCAATCATTTTGACAAACTGCAACTTACTAGGAATTCTCAGGAATGTAACACATACTCCTATATACTATGACTTTTATAGAATATTTCTAGAATAAAAGTTATTTCACATGTAAGCTTTTACTTTTAAGTAGCTTCTGTAGCATTCTTCTGGTACTAACATTTTCTTTTCTTTTTTTTGTCTATTTTTTTTTTGTCTCACTTTTCATTTGGCAAAACTTCTAATCTGTTAAACTGTCTGTGAGCTTCAGATTTCTTGCCCCTACTACTAAAATGGCTAGGTTTCTGAGGACTGTTACAATACTTGCTATTCACTTTGTTCATAACTGACAGGGTAGAAACTTAGGTGAGAAAGTCTGCTGCTGTTACTGAGTTGTGCAGGGCAGTGAGGATACAAGCTGACTGAACAAATCCAAAAGGGGTACAGGCAAACTGAGAAAAGTTCATGATAAGTGTGACTGAAAGTATGAAATGGCTTATGAGGGATATGAAGGAGGCTTACAAAATCATCAGGGCATGCTGAGGGTAGGTGTGAGTAGACTTTTCCTTCTATTCCAATAAAAGAACAAAAAAATCATCAAGACAGCACAAGCAGATTCAAAACAAACTTTTTTTTTTATGTACACAGCAGATCTCATGAGTAAAAGCAACATAGGATTTCACAATCAGACTTTGCAAATACTAGGGAAAAGAATGTAGGTTTACCTTGTGAATTTTCTAATCTTCTCATTATTAGGGGCGGGGAAAGCCATTTAAGTACTCTTAACCATTCTTTAATTCTGTGAAAGTGAGTTGAAGAGAACTAAATCCTAGCAGTAGCCTGCAGAAGAGATCTAGAACACTGATTTAGCCTCTCCAGTGACTGTAACAGGATTAGTCCAAAGATAATTATTTATTTATTTATTTATTTTTTAGTGATCTGTGCCTTAGGTAAGTGTGGTCCTGAAATATTGGTTCCTAAAATATCAACATATTCATTTAGAAGCACTGACACTTGTTTCATCTAATTTGATGTTTATGTACTTCAAAAGCAAACATGTAAGTCTGTTTTATCAATTTCACTTCAGGAAGTGTTTAATTTAATCTTAAATATTAACCTTGACTATCCACACTCATTATTTAATGTTAATCTTTAATTACTTTCAAAAGAGATTTAGAATATGTTAATCAGAATGTGATTCTGGTGCAGCATTTTCATTGCAAGAGAAATCCTTTCTAAGGTGTTTCTTTTGTTCTGTGGCTGTCAGCTGGCTTCTCTGTTGAAGTTCTCAAAGTGTCATTATTAAAGTCTTTCTGAAAGCTTGAATTCCTGCAGATAGCATACACCCTTCCTGCTGATAAACTGTTAAGCTTCAACTATCACTCCAGAAGTATATTCTGCATAAACTGGACTATAAAGTAAAACATGAAAAATCTTTCAGAGCTCTATCAGAAGACTAAGGAATGAAGAAAGATGATGCCTGATCTTAAAATATATTTTGACAAAGCATAGCAATTTTTTGGCTTGTATTAGGAATTCAGCCCATGATCTATATACATTCATATTAGTGCAACACTGTTACAATTTAAGATGAATTTCTCAAGTATGCCTTCATGCAGGGAATTGCATATGTTTTCAGCTATTCACAGTAGTAATTACTCACAGAGTGGGAAAAAAAAAAATCACTGCTTTGTTAATGACAGGTAAATATTTGGTTTCTTCCAGTAGTCTCTGTTGAAAAGGAATGTTGTAGCCAATGGAAAACTGGTTCTTTTTATTGTTCTATGAAACGATAAAGTAAATTTCAGTACTGTTCCTCTAGTCTGCTATCCCTACATGCTTTATTTCCTGAGCTGCATTGCTCATGAGGTTTGGAAGATTGTCATTGTTTTTCTTCAAGCATCGGTGCAAGATTTGTCACAACCATCTTTCTTCAATTGTTCCAAATTGTCTTAAATTTCTTAAATTGTCTAAACTAGCAGAAATGCAAGGCCTACATATAAAATATCTGCTATTGGATCTGCAGAGTGAAGTTGAGTGCAAGATATTTGAAAATATGCATAAAACATGCTTAATTTAAAAACTCTAAAAATTCAGCATATCCTGTGTTCGTTGTTGGTGATATTGTACCACTTTTCAAATAAAACCCAAACTCTACTCTCCTTAATCCAAAGGGAAGGGAAAAAAAATACAGTGTAGGATGGGACATTGACAAACCTCAGCCACATTATAAATATGATTTTTAGACTGGCTAAGGACATACTGCAAAGACATCTATTATTTTCAGCAACTGGAGCTGTGTCAATCCATGTCTTTTCATTCCTTCACCAGTGGAATAAAAGTGTTAATAAGCTCTAACCTATTATATATTCTGCATTCATATAGTGATAAGGAATTAGTGTTCTCTAGTTAATTTCTGTACAAAACTTTGTGAAGTTTGAAATTGCTTGTAGGAGCATTGCTGTTGTTTGTTACTACATAAGGAAATGTGTGTATGGACATCACTAATTTTCATTGGTAGAAGAATTTGAGTTTTAATTTTTTTTTCTGATTCTAGTAATGAAGTTGAATCTGTTCAGAGAAGCCTATAGTGAAAGCTGCATTTTAAAGTCTCTATCAAGTCACTGAATCAGACAAGCAATATTTTAAATCTGGATGTGGTTATTCAGACTGTTTTCTTAGTGTAGATGGCAACCTATTTATGATGCTATACTTAGTGTAGGAGCATGAGGAATTTCAATGAAATTACACTTACTGTAGTTTTTTTTATTTTATTTTGTTTTTCTTCCCCAAGTAAATGGGAGAGAGAGCTTGGGAAAGAAACAAAAATAGTTTTAGTGATTTCGGCTTGAAATGGAAATGCTTTTTTGGAAATGTTTGCATGAGCGGTTTTACAAATGATTACAGCTTCTACATATATGCCAAATATAGTTCAGTAGTTCTCCCAAATTGAAATACCTGGATAATATTTACTAGAAAAAGAAAGACCCTTGAAATCCTTTTCATTAGAAGTGCATGTATTGTTCATAGTTTTTCTAAATTACATTATTATGTATTGAAGGAAGTGCTTCATTCACATTCTTTTACTATACCAAATGCTGGATAATGTTCAAGTTTGCAGTTCAACTTGCATTTGGTTGACTACTGTAACAGTAGTTATTTCTAAGTGTCCTTTGTGGGACAGAAGGTGTGCAACTATCTGTTTTGTCATTCCTTCCACACAAGGGACCATGAAGTGGGAGGATCTCTGTAGAACTGATATGAGAACATAAAGGCATGAGCCAACAATGTGCCATTGCTGCAGAGAAAGCTAATGGTATCCTAGGCTGTGTTAGGCAGAGCCTTGCCAGCAGGTGGTGGAGAGACGTGTTCCTTCCCTTCTGCTCAGCACTGGTGAGGCCACATCTGGAGTGCTGGGTCCAGGTTGGGGCTCCCCAGTACAAGAGAGGCATGGTCTTACTGGAGTATGTCCAGCAAATGGTCACAAAGGTGGCAAAGGATTGGAGCATCTCTCATGGGACAGGAGGCTGAGAGATCAGCCTAGAGAAGGCTTGGGAGGATCTTATCAAAGTCTATAAACACCTGGAGGGAGGGTGTAAAGAGGATGGAGCCAGGCTCTTTCCAGTGGTGTCCAGTGACAGGACAAGAGGCAATGGGCACAAACTGGAACATGGGAGGTTCCATCCAAACACCAGGAAACTCTTTTTTACTGTGCGGGTGACTGAGCACTACTAGTGCCCTCCCTTCTAACCTGATAACTTGTGCCTGCTGTTGCAACCAAAACAGTGCAGGTCACAGAAAGTATTTTCTTTGCTCTTCTCCTCCTGATAATTTGGCCCTGTTGCAGAAGAGTGCTGACACATTGCTAGAAGTACAAGGATGGTTTTCTGCATCAATTGCTGTGCTCACATAGCCTTTCAAAAGTTTTGGAAAATGGAAGAAGTAAAAAACAAACAAAAAACAACAACAACAAAAAAACTCCTTCTTATGGCATTCTAAAATAATTAATGGTACTCTCCACTTCTGAGAGTACTAAATGCATTCAGAACTGAAAAAAACAACAGGCATCAATAGTACATAATGTAACCACACAGTAACTGCATGTTATTGCTCTTATCAGATCAGGTTATTTTTAATTAGAGGGACCATTGGATAGTGAAGATTGTTACACAATAAATCAAACAATTCAAATTTTTTAGTCATAAATTTATTGTAAATAGAGGAAGTCTAATGAGATATATTTTTTCACAGTTTAGAACAACAACAAAGCATAAAACTAATGCAGTCTGGTTTGTGTAATGAACACTTAAAGTTTTAATTAAAATCATGTTAGAATTATCATTAGGTCTTGAGGAAAATTTGTCTGATAGAACATATTGCTGTCCTTTAAAAATCATTAGCAATTGGATACATGTACATTGGCATAATATTTGTAATTCAAGGTGGCTAGTGTATAGTATACCAGATGAAAAAAGCAACAACTTTTTTCACAAATGCTGGAGAAAAGTAAGCATGCAAAAATGATCATAAACGTCCATTTCTGACTCCAACAGCTTACTCCAGCAACTGGAGATACTACTCCACTAGTATCATGGAAATATATGTGGTTCACAGTAAACAAAAACTATGAAAGGAGTGTTGTTTTTACCATTTTTTAAAAAATGTTTAGGGTATCAGTGGAACCTGAGAGATGGAATATAGTTCAAAGTAACAAACAACATATTTGGCAGTACCTAATTCAGGCACGGTTCCATTGGTTTCTGTAAGCATTGTAGATGTTTTTTTGATACTTTTTGGAATCTACTGTAAAGAGCAGAATATAAATAATAAAATGTGAAAGACTTTCAAATTCTTATTAGATCACAACCTAGTGATAACTACCAATTTTCACTTTGTTCCTTCTCATTTGATGTTGAGAACACACTGTGATACAAAGATGACTTCTGTCCACCACTATCCACACTCATGATGAGAGCTATCAGATTTTTTCAGTCTGAGGGGGTGGTTTGTTTTTTTTTCTTTTAATTTTCAAAGTTACGGTATGGGCAAGTGTGAGAAATGACCAGAAAATAATTAGCTTCAAGCAGTTTATAACAGAGGAAGACTTGGAAGTATACTCTGCTAATTATGTGCTAATATTTGTCCCACACAAGGAAATAGAATAACTAAAACAGCACAGTTTTGATGAACATTGAATATTCTCTTTATTGTCAGGACTTGCCAGTTTTTACATTGAAATCACAAAGATTTGCTACTGATATCGAAGAAATATTAATATTTATAATATATTGTTTGAATTTTTTACTTTTCATGGGGAAACTAGATTGTTTAAACTTATTTGACATTAGAAAATATTTTCACTGTCAGTGTACTTAAAAAACATACTTTTCCTAATACTCAAGCATAGAGTAAATTAAATTTGATAAACAGGGCAATGAAATCTGACTAGATGCTTTAGTTTTCTCTTTATCTGGAATGATAACACTGATATATTTTAAAATTGTTGAGAGCAAACAACATAAATAAAGGAAAATGGATTACAACAAAAATAGATTAAAATGTAGCTCCACGAAATAAGCTNTTTTTTTTTTTTTTTTCACCATTTAGAGACCAAGACTGCTGAATATCTAGAAGAAAGTGTTTTTGCCAAAGAAGACTGCTAATGTTGGCCTTAAACCAGTAGGGTTCTTAGCTGTATTCTCAATAGGGTTACTGCTAAAGCTCCCAGTGAACATGAAGGGTATTGAAGCTTTACTACTAGCAGTATTTTAATGCAGATTTGATACATGTTTAATAATTTTAGGTGTGTAGAATTGAAAAAGTGCTACTGTTTAATGAAATAGCTAGTTTTAATTTTTATTCAGTGTTTGTGTGTCAAGAAATTTCACTTGCAAGGAGGAAGCTATGAATTTAGCATTTTCCAGTTATCGCTTTGTTAGTTAAAAGAATAACAATCTTCTAAATACACAGGGAACCTTAACTGTTGTCAAGAATGTAGAATTTACTTGTGCTCATATGATTAATGTACTCTGGAAAATGAAAGAAAAGCAATCCTGAAATTTAGCAAAAGGGCAAGTCTTATATCGGGGGTGGAGGGTAGGGGTGGGGAGGGGGAAGATCTGCAAGTGAGAAAATACCTTAGCAGTGTTAAATACTAATTACGGTCAAGAAGTTGTTTCATTAGTGTTCCTAAATTTAAGACAACTACTGAATGGACCATTTCTTTGTTATTTTCCCATTTCAGCTTCTCTTTAAAAAAGGTCCTTGCCGTTTGAATGGAACATAAAGACATTTATTGGTCCCTAATGATGCAAACTATAGTTGTACAATCATCATTTTAGAATATGAGCTTTGTGTGCTTTTAGATTTGCTGTCATTTTATCACAATTGTAGAAGCATCTTTAAGTGTATTTGCTTTAGCAGATGGTGAATGGCCACACTGGGAATATATCCATCTTTTTTACTGTATGATGAAGTTTTAAAGCAGATATTTTAGCTACGGTAGCTAGAAAAAACATACTTTTGTAATAAACCTTGTAGGAAAAAAAAGGTATAAGATTTTAAAGTCCCTTATAATGCTGAGCTTAGGAAATCAGTATACATTAGATGCATGAGGGTACGTGACATGCTATAAATACATAAGAATGTCAATGCTTTTTTAAATTTTTAGATTTAATGTTTTTTTTTTTAAAGAAATTAGAAATCATATGTTTCATCTCTTTGTATGCAAAAAAACCTGAGTGTTAAGGATTACTATAAGGCGGGAAAAACCCTTCCACTCTATATGGCGTTTCCACTCACACTATCATCTGAGTGAGTTCCAAGCCTGATTCAGGCCTTCCTTCTGAAGCTAACAAAAAGATTGCGTCTGACTTTAGGTTCATTAAAGTCAGACACTTGATGAATAAGTGGTATATTGCAAACATGAAAGATATGAAAGAGGGTCCAAAGGAGTTGGATCTTGGGTCTCCAAATCTTGGGTTTCAAGTCTGAAAAGAATGAACCTTTAAAGCAAAATAAAACGAAACAAAAGAGTGGAGTTAATTGGGAAATGCTGTTCTACTGAAACCACACTGTTTGTACAGAGAATGTGATGTTCTTTCTTCTCCAAGTTTCAAATCAAGATCAAGTTGATGCTGTAAAGTCTGGTTTTTAGATCATTATCTCAGTCTAAGTCTAGAGCTACCCACGTCTTCTGTTTGTCAATCACAGTATTCAAATGGAAAGTATAGGATAACAGTAAAGAATAATGCTAATGGGATACACTCTATTTCCAGGTTTGAGTGCTAGCCTTAAAGGTGAGAAGAAACATAGCAAAGTGCCTGTTCTAAATGGGTTTAAAAAAAGAGCTATATCCTAGGCTTTTCATAAAGCTGGTCGTTTCATAAAAACATGGCCATTCCTGTGACTTTAGGATCCCTGAATTTATTCCAGAGGTCCTGGGTTTGTCTAACATAGCAAAAATGAATTGTCCATCTTCACAATGTTTTTTTTGTGGAGGAAAGTTAGTTTTAGGTAGCTCATTAATAATGAATAGCAGAGAGCCAACTATAATGGTCATAGGGCATAGAGTTGCCTGTATGCTGAGCTCGGGGGGTTCCTGCCACTACACCTGGGGATCCTCATGACCTACTATGCAGGAATCTTGTCCTGATTTCTCCCTTTCCTACTTAACACATCTTCTACAGAAGGTAATGATGAAGGAGAAGGATCTGAGTTAGCCAACTTAAATGTTGTCCTGAAATCATCTCAGGATGCACCAGTTAGGAGAAAGAACTCCTAGCTCCACTGTTCTGGTCAGAGACATCGTCCCATAGTGAAATGGTACAGCCTTTTGTAAAAACTGTTTCTGAAGGGCTGAGAAATTAAACTGCCCAAAGGATTTAGTAAACATCACAGCTGGTGGCAGCTTCTTATTTACTGTGGATATGGCTTACCTACTTTGTATGCTTTAGAAATTGAATTCACAGTGTAAATAGCTTTTTTTTTCGCTTTGGGTTTTTTTTTTTTGTTTGTTTGTTTTTTTTG
>VXAL01006019.1:6230-26340 GCA_013399475.1 Chauna torquata | reverse complement strand
CCCTTTCTTTTTATTATGACAGCCAAAACAGCTGTCAGATGCATGTGTATCACTTAGTAGGTCTGCTTACGTTCTGTCACCGTGTGGATCTATGTTTTGTTTACACACAAGAAAGTCAGGCAGCTCTGCTGAGGGCAGCTTACTTATAGTTGCTGAACCATGTAAGGTCTAAGATACCAGCTACCAACCGACTCCATAAAATAAATGAGACCAACAAGTGTCTCTGTTTCTACTTACATATACTTTTCCAGAGTGAGATTTACAAATGCCATGCTAAAATGCATCCTAATAAATCCTAATAAATCAAATTATAAAATAAAATAAATAAATCTAATAAATCAAATTCAATATGTAAAATAGTTTGAACAAGTGGGCATGACAAATTACTTTTGCTGTGCAACATAGAGAATTCTAATGTGGAACTAGCGGAACACGTATGATTTTAGAGTAATATGTTACTAGTCATTTGAAAAAAAAAGTCTAGACTAAGTCAGTAGTGATTTGAAAAAGAGAAAATCTGAATTAGGAATAACTTGGGATAAGACGGCCACTCAGCAGGGTATTGTACTGTAGGCTTACATCTTATAGAAAGAAAGGGTTAATACCTCTCTAGACATACTGAGAGCAATGTCCAGCAGGGAGAAAGAGAGACTGAAAATAATCTTAGAACAGATATCAAAGATGGACGAGCGAGAAAATTCCTTAAGAAATGTGATCAGAGCTCTATCAGGAGGAATGAATGAACTCTGCCTGTGACTCAGGCAGTTCTAATGTATGCATTTTCAAAATAAAGTATCTCTGTAAATCAATATGAGGAGAAAAAAAAATGTGTAAGTTTTAAACCCAGGAAAAAAATTAGAAATAAGAAATCATATAGAACATATTTTAAGATTTACTGATTGCAGTCTGCAATACAATTAATTCTGTAAACACAAATATCATCCAAACCTTGAGTAATGAAAGGGATTTTGGAATCTTAGACAAATAGAGGCAGGTGGTGGAAAGTAGTAAGAGGGAGACATCAGATTCATTGCTTTGTTGCTTATCTACCCAAGCTGAGCTACAAGTCTAGCCTGAGGATAGCAGATTTTATTACAAAAATTTATACAGAATTTTTTTGGCCTAGCTACTCTGTTTCTGCCTCTGTTCCCGAAAAAGCCCTTTATAAAATTATATCATGTTATTTATTTGTTAAGTTATTATCTTAGACTTAATTTTAGGATCAAATGAGAGGAGAAGCAGCATCTGGAGGTCTTTATC
Source organism: Chauna torquata (assembly GCA_013399475.1). Lineage (NCBI taxonomy): Eukaryota > Metazoa > Chordata > Aves > Anseriformes > Anhimidae > Chauna > Chauna torquata. Next base: position 25,080 of record VXAL01006019.1, on the reverse strand, counting down.
TTAGAGTTTCAAACTCCTTAACTAGATGTACCTAGTATGTAGAAGATGTCAGAAGACATTATTAATGGTGTCCCAAAACAGTTTATCTTGATCTCCCAAACTGAAAAAATAATTGAAACTTTTTCTTTGCATTGAACTCTAAGAGAACATTAAATACTATTTTAAAATGTTGCTGAATTTGAATCTAAGTATTGAATGCTTTGATCACAACTGAACCTGAAATACAGGGGAGAGGAAAAAAAAAAAAAAAACCTCAGATTTCCTGTCACAATGCCATAGGCATTTTTAAAAAATCATTAGAAATTTCTGAACTCTATGTGATTACATGTAAGGCAGACTCTCAGATGAGACTACAGAAGTCTGTCAAATGAAATTTCTGCAATTTTAAATACATACTTTCATTGGTGATGTATAAATATGGTTATTAAAATAAGCTCCTAAGACTTCAAAGTGTATATATACTTCATAATTACTATATAAGACTCCTGATTTAGAAGAGGAAATTTTACTGGTCATGTGAGTGGAGAAGGACAGAAGTTTGAGGACTATTATGTGTACTTAAGAGAATCGTTTACTGTATATTAGACAAGACAAGGAAGATTACTGTATGTGAGATCCAAGAAGAAAAAGAATTACAGGAAAACTACATGAGATCTTTAACTGAGGAACCAGTCATTTCTGGTACACTACCACAATCTTTTAGCTGGAATTTGTAATTTACCTAATTAATTTATTGAAAGAGTCACTTGCACATAAAACACCTTTGGGTTTCTGCTGTATTTAATGTCAAGAATTTCTGAAAACATAGTCTGTTTCTGTGCACTGATGGTTTGAATTTGATGTTGGATGGCAAAATGGACTTTGAAAATGGAATGTGGTGTTTCTTGTTCTTTCAGTTGTCTTTTAGACAAGTGGAAGTGGCTGTTGTCCCATTCAGGCCTAAGTATTTTGTTAAATAGTTTTTATAAGGAAAAACTGCTGTCCAACATACTCATCTGATCTTCGTTGTGAGTTTTAGGATTTTACACATAGAAAAGTCTTGGTAGATTAGCCTCTGAAGTGGGACAAATTTATGATAAATATTTGACTATTAAGTATAAGATATGCAAAGTATTATTTTGCCAACATCTATTTCATGTTCCATATACATTATGCAAGGTTAAACTGTATTAGCTTTTGGAGTTTGAGTTAATGATCCCCATTATTTTTAAATTGTTTATAAGCCCCAAATATCCATAATGAATTGGCTGAAGTTTGGTTTTATAAACTTGAATGTAAAGGACTATTTTACATGAAACAGTGATCATATACTTGGATTTTGCTTGCTTATTAGTTTATAACCTGAAGAGCATTACACTGATGATTTTTCCGTACAGAATATACTTAATCATCATGGCAGATTTAATGAAACTGAAGACCCCCGAAAAGTGAAAGTCTGGATGTTTTGTGATGATATCATGAAGAATGATTTTAAAATGTGTTTGTAGAAGGTAGTAGGATTTTTATTACATAGGAAGCTTTAATTCTGCATTTCTGCTTAGTGATACAGCCTGGCTTACTGTTTCAGGTGCATTGTTGTTACGAGCTTTGTCTATGATTTCTATGCTTTAGAAAGATTTTAACTCTGTGTACATACTTGTGAGAGATCAACATTTCATGTTTTAGCTGAACTTATTAGTTAATTTGCACTGGTGCGTGCTTAGTAGAGGTTTCTTTAAGTTTGGCATAAAATAATCTGTGAAGTTTTCATCTGAACTGAATGTGATGAAGTCCGAAGTTGGAAGGTTTGTGCAAAGATCTGCCCTGTGATGAACTTATTGCTGGAATTTAAATAGAATATAAAAAATTCACCTTGTGAATAATTCACCTTTGTGAATGAAGTAGTTGCCTGAAGGACCTCTAACACAAACTTCTTCAATGAGATGCCTGCCTATTACAGGTGGCAACGAGTAAACTTTAATTTAGAAAATTGTTCCCCTTCACTGGTCTTGTCATTATTTTCTGGCTATGCTTAAGCATCTGTGCCTTCTTCAGTGTAATTATTACAATGACAAAGAAGGAAGAGGGTTGCACATTTTTTGTCATTGTTTTTCACCTTCACAAGGAGAAATACTTCCATCTTCAGCAACATCTAACGTCATTTGATCATCCCCCACCCTGCAGTCCCTTTTGGACAAACATGGTTACTCCGGTTGTGCATTCCCAGGCCTTCTATATTTTCTGCCCTTTCCCACGTATTGTTTGGTGACTTTGACTACTAACTCCACAGCCTTCAGTAAAAATCCTCATTTCAGCTGCAATTCTTTCAGACAGGTCCCACAGATCAGGAGAAGAGGTGAGAGTTGGTGGGAATTGCCTCCAGAGGAAAGGTGAAAGGGAGTGGTAGTTTACTTCATGTGTTCTGAAGGGTGGTGAATAAAGCTTTTCTGTGCTGCAAGGATATAACGTCAGTATTTCCTGTGAATCTGCTTTAGACCATGCCAGAAAGGAATGACCTGGGCTTGGGTGCTACTGTAGTTGCATAGAACACTATGGGGGAAAAATCAGTGTAGTAAATGTGAAGGTACACATAGCACTGGACATTTATAGATCATGAAAATCACTTGTGGATCTCCCAGCAATTCTGGAGAGTTCAAGGTCTTGTAATGGTGCACATGTGTTTGACGGATAAATCAGGATCTCAAGGAGGTGCATCCACGCTTTATTTAGGAAAGTAGTGACCCTGTCAACCATTGAGCACACCTGAAGGGGGACCTACTGGTTTAGTTTTCTCTGAAAGGAATCTACTTTGCACATAGAAAAATCATGTACAGAATAGACTTGAAGCAGTGTCATATGAGATATAACCTAAAAATTGCAGTGTTTCTCTGAATATAATGTCTAAAGTAGACACAGATTGATGATAATTTTGGCATATTCACATCCTCAGTGACAGATTTTTCATGTACAGTTTTTTTTGTATGGGTATCATCCTGTGAAAATCTGTTTACAGAAAAGTACATATATATAGTATTACTGACTGGAGAGTGATCCAACTGATGTCACTTACTAATATAGGCTATGTAAGATATCACAGGGTTGTGTTTTTTTCCTTTATGATATTAATGTGTTTGGGAAAACAATCTCCTAATGACAGCTGCTCTGTATGCAATATAGTATGTATCTGTCCTATGAAAGTAACTGTTTAAGTTCTGTTAGGAAACAACTAAATAATGTCAGTCTGGTCTACATTCTAGATCTAAAGAATTTAATTCATTCATACTTTCTTTTCTAATATTTCAAATATTCTTGTATTGGGTTTACATGGCAAGGTTTTGGAGGCGGGGGGGGCAAGAGGCTGCAGGGGTGGAAGGTTCCTGAAGCTGCCCCATGTTAGATTAGAGCCAGTTCCAGCTGTCTCCAAAAGGGACTCGCTGCTGCCCAAAGCTGGGTGAATGAGCGATTCTGGTTGTACCTCTGTGAGAGCATATTTAAGAAAGGGAAAAAACTGTGGAGTAAGAAAATGTAGAGAGAAGCAATCCTGCAGGCAACAAGGTCAGTGAAGAAGGAGGGCAGGAGGTGCTCCAGGCGCCGGAGCAGAAGTCCCCCTGCAGCCTGTGGTGAGGCCCATGGTGGAGCAGGCTGTCCCCCTGCAGCCCATGGTGTACCACGGTGGAGCAGATCTCCACGCTGCAGCCCGTGGAGGAGCCCACGGTGGAGCAGGTGGATGTGGCCTGAAGGAGGCTGCAGCCCATGGAGAGCCCCCCAGGAGCAGGCTCCGGGCCGGAGCTGCAGCCCCTGGAGAGGAGCCCACGCAGGAGCAGGTGACCCGGTGGGAGCTGCCACCCGTGGGGGACTTGTGCTGGAACAGTTTGCTCCTGAAGGATGGACTCCGTGGTACGGACCCATATTGGAGCAGCTCTTGAAGAGCTGCAGCCTGTGGGAAGCCGGCATAGGATCCGTTTGGGAAGGACGGCATCCCGTGGGAGGGACCCCACGCTGGAGCAGGGGCAAAGAGTGACCATGAAGGAGCGACGGAGATGCAGCGCTATGGGCTGAGCACAGCCCCCGTTCCCCTGTGCTGCTCGGGAGGAGGAGGTAGAAGAGGGTGGATGGGGGGAAGGTGTTTTTAGTTTGCTTTTAGTTCTCACTGCTCTCGTCTGCTAGTGATAGGCAATAAATTATATTTACTAATCTCCCTACATTGACTTTGTTTTGCCCATGATGGTAATTGGTGAGGGATCTCCCTGTCCTTATCACAACCCTTGAGCCCTTGTCCATCATATTTTCTCCCCCTGTTCTGTTGAGGAGAGGGAGCGAGAGAGCGGTTGTGATGTTTAGCTGCCTATCAGGGTGAAACCACCACAGTTCTATACCCTAAAATTTGTAAGATGCAGACACTTGTCAGAAAAGCTTTGTAGGTTAGGATTGCTTGTAGGGAATTAGTTGTCAGACTTCTTATTGCTTTGACTCAAGAGTAATAACTGACTATACGACAATTTCGTATTTCACATACCTTTTATCTGGCAAACATGCACATATAGATTCCATCAGGATAACATGGTGCAGTATATAAAATCCTTATTCAGTGTCCTGGTCTTTGCTGATTTAGATGGTTAAGTGTAGGTTTGGTGTTGTCAGATATGTAGCTATTAATAAGTAAGATTTTGGGGTTCTCTTCCCTAAAATGTATTTGTCCATCTCCCATATTGGATCTGTCACTGGAGTGGGGTTTTATAGGCTGCACGTTCTGTCATCTTGTCCGCAGCAGGAGTCACAAAAAAGCTGAGTCAGCTGAAGTCACTCAGCATTTTCTCATTGGCTTTGTTATGGCCAGTAAATTTCATCACAGAGGGAAAGAAAGGACCCAAGGAGGCAAAAGTAATATGATGTTAAGTATCGCATCACTTGTTTCAATGTTAATTGGCATCACTTTGTCAGAAGTGTTTTGTGTATGCAATGTCCTTACTTACATAGCCAGTTTGTAGGAGTTAGGTTTAAGTTATAGTAACTTAACTTTTATCTTTGTTGTTAGAAGAAAGGTATTTCAGATTATTAGGGGGTTTTCTGGGTGGATGCTATGTTTTTGGTAGCAAGGGTTTATGCTATCATATAGAAATATATTATTTACTAACTTTTTAATTGATATTTGCTTAGAAGTCTCTGATACTTTGGTACAATGGCCTTGTAATATGTGCAAAACAGTTACCCTTGGGTTAACTTCTGTATGGTTTTGAATTCAGTTAATTTTGTTTACAGTTTTTGTCAAAATACATTAACTGGCTGAAGCACTGAGTGTGTATAAACTTAAATCTTGCCTTAGAAATTGTAAGATATTCTGGCAAATCGTTCTCTTGGAATGTAGCTTTTTCAAATCTATCTTATCCTGTTGTAATTCTCCTTTATTGTTTTTTGTTTATGATACAATATTAAATCTAGTAATTAGCTTCAGCATATCAAAATCTGTACGACTCAGACACCATAGGTGTACTTTTCAAGTAGATGTCCTAGTTGTCTTTTCCTAATGGAGAAATGTTGTCTTGTGGGTTGTTTTTGGTGATTAGATAGCTTCCTATGAATAATTGAGGAAAAATTGCATTTGAACATCATTGGGAACTTGTATAAGATGGAACTTATTGTGTTAGGACAGATATTGAAAAGATTCATTTAAACAAATAATGCGAAAAGTGTTCAAGTTGATAAGGTGTGGCACTCAGAAAATACTCAAGCTAAATTACATAGTCGTCTTTCTTGTTAGACGGCCTTCAGGAAGATCACGCAAAGATTCATTCAGATAAACAATTGCATTGTAATTCTCATTGGAAACAGATTTCTCCCCTACCCAAACTCCACCCCAATACCTTGAAGAGTAAGGACTGGATTAATTCTTTTATTTGTTGTTTTGCTTTTGTTTTATTGTCCCTCTAGCAAATTAGTTAATATTTCAATTAAAAATAAAAAAAATGAAAACAACACATTTCTTTAGATAAAGACCCAAGAGGTTGTTGGAATTTCTCTCTCACAGATGGAGTCAGAATTTAGGGGTGTGTGTGTTTTTTTTTTTTGTCCCCCCCCACCCCGTGTATTTCACCTGTAGGACTCATTTTGCTCGTGTACTCAAGAGCTCTGTTGAACCACTCATAAAGCTCATTGAAGTGGAGGTGTTAGTGTCTCTCTTGCATTCATCAGATGGTGACGTGGGAAATAAGAATCAGGTGTCCCTTCTGCCTAATATGGGGTGGAAGCTCCAATGCAAGAATTGCACCTGACAGCAACAGTGTTTGTAATTAAGTTTGAGGCTTGGCCTCTTCTGGTTGAAAAGAGTCTTAAGCAGTCATTGCTCCTGTCAATGGCGGGGGGGAAAGAGATATTTTTTAGTTTGTTAGTTGGAGCAATAGTGTGGAAGGATCAAGTCCTAGTCCTTGCAACAGAAAGAACTTCAACAGAAGAGATTAACAGGTAACGTTTTTGTAATACCTTTTAGCCTCATAGCTAAAGAATCTTCCTGGGGATGTGATATTTGAGAAGGAATAATTTGTCTGAGGAGTGTTTCAAGTTTTTCATTTTTTTTCCTGTGAAAAAATTGTCTCTGAATTGTAAGAAATATTCCCCACTGTTTTAGTTATTAAAGTCACATTCCATACTGATTGCTTTGTGAGTCTGAGGGCTTTTGTAAGCAGAATCCAAGTTAATTTAGAGAGTTTAATACTGATTTGAAACTATATAACCAAGGGCACAACTTGTTCCCAAATGGCACTTTGATATGAATGTGGTGGTTACAATAGAATCACTCAAAATTCTTTAACTATGACCATTAGAGGCAAAAACTTTAGGGGTACTGTTAGCTGGCTTGCCATAATTAAAACAAGTTCTTATTATAATCTGACTTTAGTCAGGCATACCTGAGAGCTGAAATTAACCTTCTTAAAATTTCCATCTTTCATGCCTGAGATGTCTTTGAAGTGTGAGTATATTAGATTGACTTTTTGCTTAATTTATCCTGCCGTAGAGACTGTGTATGTGTGCGTGGCAAGCTCTTGTTTAAGTCAGCTCTCTGTGAAGTAAGTCTTTTGCATCTGTTTGTTCATTTGAGTCCAGAGTAAGATAGACTCAGTTTGTAAGAAAGTTAGACTTTGATTTTGATTTGGGTTATCTTACCCAGTTCAGTTCTCATTGACGCTATAATAAATGATATGCTATAACTGATGGCAGAATTTCTGGTCTGAATAGCCTGCAAATATACATTCAGTATTGAAAAATGTATATTTTTACAGGACTAGATGCTACAGATGGAAACTACTAACCATGGTTTAATCAGCAGACATTTTGATATCTGAAGTGAGGTGCTGAGAAATGGTGACTTTAGGAGTTTCTGGCATTCGTGGGCTGTCTCTGCTCTTGCTTTTGCCCTGTTTTCCTTTTCTCAGATATGAAACCTTTGCCATGTTATGTAATATCCTAATCTTGTCCCTACCCTGGCTGCCTTTGCCTGGCTTCTAGTCTATCAAGTTCTGGACTGTTCTAGTTTTAATTTTGCCAGAGTAGCTTTTACCAGTTTCACAGAGAATTGCACTGCGTACTTCCAAGTATTTATTTGGCAAAATATTCTGTTTCTTGGTTTTAATATCATTACTTTTGTTTCCCATGCCAATTAGCTCCTCTCCAGTCATATTATTTAACCTTGTAACTATATTTGGGTTGTTTCTGTTCTTTTTCTTTTTGGTTCTTACTGAGGAGAGCAATTCGTGTTTAGTTCACCTAAATCTTATCATATAAAACTCCCTCAGGCATTTAATTCCTTTGCTGTTCTTCAAGTCTGTTTTAATTTGGCAATAATTTTCTGGTAATATGCCCAGAACTGAACATGCTGTTCCAGAGGCAGCTGTGGAAATGCAATATACTAAGTACCCAAACACATTCATATGCAGCTTTTGATATATACAGTCTAGCACTGCAGTGGTTTTCTTGTTACCAGTTCACACCAATAAAATAAGTTAATTTTCTCTGTTAACTCGCTTGATTTTTATGTTGATCTGAAAATTTCTTTTTATTCAACAAATTATTTTTTGTTCCAAATTATTTTTCCCCAAATTATTTTTCCCAAATCTAATTCAATTTCATTATTTTCAGATTGTTTTAAAAATATTTGTCTCATTGGTATTGCTTTATCTTTGAACTGGTATAATTTGTGTATTTCTTCAGCTTATTATTTATTGAATCTTTATCATTACTGAGGATGTTGAGTACTAGGTCTAATAAGGATTTGGTATCACCCAAGAAAGGAGACTTCACTGTGCAGTACCCACCATGTCTTAAAACTCCATTGAAAGTAGATTATTAGTGTCTTCTTCCCTTATGAATTCAAATAAGTGTGAATTAATTTTGTGACTGTATTAAATCACTCACTAAAATAGGAACAGTTTTAATTCGTTGAGTGGTTTTGTTTTCCTTTTCTCTGTGCTCTTCTGAGTAACTATGAAATTCAATCAGAAATCATATGACAAAACTGAATAACTTTTTTCTTCCCTGTGGACTGACACATTCTTATTTTTAAATTAGTTTTTGATGTTTCTTACTTGCATGCAGGCTAATAGGCTGGTTTAGATATAAATGACCCTACATATTTTATGAACCTAATTCTGTAAAGTGAACAAGCATATGCTTGCATTACTCTTAGAAAACATCAAAATTCTCCCTCTCAATCCAGTCCTCTCTTATAAGAAGTAGAATATAGTTTTTAGGGCCCAAAGTAGTCCTGTATTCAATGTATTCATAGAATCATATCATAGAAACACAAGGTTGGAAAGGACCTACAAGATCATCTAGTCCAACCGTCATCCTATCACCAATACTACCCACTAAGCTACTAAACCATATCTTGTAGCACCTTGTCCAGGAGCTTCTTGAACACCGCAAGGGTCGGTGACTCCACCTCCCTGGTCAGGCCGTTCCAGTGCCTGACCACTTTCTGAGAGAAAAAGTTTTTCCTGATATCTAATCTAACTCTCTCCAGGCGCAACTTGTGGGCATTTCTGTTTCATTTTTCGTTCTGGAAGGTACATACGTGAATAAAACATTTCAAGACCTTTAGTTATGGGTAAGTCATGGTAATTATGAGTAATACACTGTATGAATTTCTACTTGGACGCTTTCTGGCTCTTGTGAGAATAATAAGCTTTCTTTTTTCCCTCCATGTGCCCTCTTAGCACTAATCTTCCAGCCTTTCATGAGCCTAGGTGGAAATGCAGGCAGTATTAAAATGAAAAGTCAGCTCAGGAAAGGAACCTACCCTATAAAATGCCTTCCAAATACAATGTTTTGATTTCCTCTCTGAACACGTGAAACTGTTTGGGTTATTATTACTGAGGCAGAAATGATGACCTTTTCTTTGATGAGCCCAGATAGCTTTTTTCTGAGCGCTGTGCACTTAATGACACAAATTGACATTTGTTCCTTTAATGAATGCTATATTTGAATGAGTATGTTTAATGAAATCAAATTTTTTGACTAAACAACATTAATTTAGACTTTCCTAAACTTTACAGAGTCCTTTATAACTTTTATTTCCCTTTTAATATTTTTAACACTTTAATTCCTTTTAATAAATAAACCAAAACAAGTTGATGCGGTACCATGTTGCTCCCCGCTAGGCAGGTTGGAGTTCTCAGGTGCATAAAGGGAATTTCTCCTGCATGCTTAAATAGAGCAACAGGCAGCAACAGTGGAATATAACCCCTGGCAGACTCTCACTTAGATAGAATGAAGTACATACTTGTCTACAAGTTTGTTAGCTGTTTCCTAGAACATCAGCAGAAGAAACAGGAACTTGAGGTCTGTGTTTGGTTATAGGCGCCAATGGCTCTTTAACTTTCAGCTCCTTCTGACCCATCCTCTATCATTCAGTGTAACCATCAGACTCANTGATTTATACATCAGGTAAAGATGGAGAAATTACTGGAAGGATTGCAAAATGTATCTTTGTAGTCACAGAATAAATCCTCAATTCCCAGTCTGGCTTCAAGTGAGTGGAGATGCTTTATGTTTATCAGAAATAAGCACCCCAGAAATTGTAGGAAACCTGTAAACTTAAAAACAGTGGATTTTGTATATGCTATTTAAAACATCTAGTGGTCATTGCTCAATTTCTAAAAGCAGAAAAATGACTCTTTGTAAATATTACACAGCCCAAATGGTTAAATTTTGGCACAGTTAGAATAATATAAAACAGGGCATGTAATGGAAATATTAAATTAATAACTGTACAGAGAGAGACTTTAATAGCAGCTGTCCCTTGGCAACAAAGTGATGGCAATATTTAACTCCTATATGGCAATTTCCATCTTTGAAGTACTGCACTTAGTTAATAGAATTGGTAGAAGGGAAAATAACTTGTCTAAAGCTCTCCTGTTACTTTACATTTTATTTTAGGATTACGTGAGAAGTCCTTCACAAGGGAGAAGAGCTTTGAGCCATTGCTTCACTCCTGTAGAAAGAGCTGACTGATCTCCCTTTGTGCTTTCTAAATATAAAAAGGAGTTGACCAGAACTTAAAAATGTTTACAGAAACAAGAAAACTGAAGAATACCAAATGTTTGTACCATTGTCTCCTTCTAATCAGCAGTACAGCTATTTCATTTTATAGAATAAAATTATAATCTGGGGTTCTACAAAATAAAGACAATTTTAATTTGCGTCCCCTCTCACAGTGGAATCTGTCTTACAAATTATTTAATTTCTCTGACCGGTCAAAGTCATGACACTCTGAAACATCTTTTAAAAATAGATATATTTATATAACTGAGGAAAAAAATGGAGAGAGACCCTCATGAGATCAACACTGACCTTTAGAGAGAGTCCCTACAGAAGAACTAGCCTTTTTGCCTCCTCCTGTAATTTTATAATTTAGTACCAAGGGATTCTTTCAGAAGCTTTCTTCATTGCTGCTCAAGAGTTTCAGTAATTAAGAAGGAATGAGATGAAATGCATGTGCAGCAAAGGACTGTAAACATGTTTATGCATTTTGATAAACGTTCCTGCAATTTTTTCTTTTGTAGCATTGATTCATTTGCATTGTATACTAAGTGGAAATAAGCAAGATGTAAAATTAATCCACCATTGTAACTATCTGAAGAGAGTAATTATCTGATGCTTACAAGCTGTTTCTAGAATAGATCCTTCCCAAGCGACATTAAATTTCATTGTATCTGTATTTGAGTCTCAAATTACAGTGGATCACATCCTTTAACAATGTAAACCATGCAGCTCCACTAAAGTCAGTGGAGAAATACAAATTCTGTCTTATGGGAGCAGTACCTGAAAGTATGCAGGTCTCCACTGCAAATTTGACGTTACGAAAATTGATAATGATATCTGCACGCCTATTCTGAAAAATCAGTGCACGGAAAATTTACTATGCCTGTTCAATTGTATTTAGTTCTTGTATCAGAGGTGCTCAGACTTTGGAGCCATGGAACAAAGACTCTAACAAACATCACCCCAAACAAGGAGAAGCTGAAGAACAGGCAGAAGAAATTCAGGCATCTAACTGTATGACAAGTATGCATAAATGAAAATATTGTCTCCTGGAATATGAGTTTTAAGACTTTCGGGGAATGGAGAATGGAAAATTGGTTAATTAAAGGATAAAAAGAGCTGAAAAAGGCAAAGTAGATAATCTGCCTCTCTTTGGTTGTTGTTGGGGTTTTCTGCGTGGTCCTTTATGTTTGGTGATGTGGTTGATTTGTTTGCTTTGTTTGGTGTGTGTGTGTCTTGTTTGTTTGATTGTTTTTCTCTCTCCACTCTTTTCTCCCAGTGGGGTTAAAGTCTTTGTGATTAGAAGAGCAGCCTTAGGCATGCTAGTAGTTCCTCGTTGTTCTTAGTGCAACTTGTTTCCATTACCATCTCCTTCTTCTCTTGGCTCTTCTTTTCTTACTACTGAGACAAAAACACCGATAGTAAAGCAGACTGGTGTACAGCCCAGTAAGGCAGCAGAGGGCAAAGCGTGAGACAGAATCTTGATTCACCCCTATAAAAAGCTGGATTTGAGAGACACGACAAAGTTTCTGAATAGTGGAGGAACTGGAGGGAATGTAAGGTTCTAATATGCTCAGAAACATCTTCCTGAAAATTCATGAAGTTTGCTCTAAGTGATTTCTTTCTGAAACCCTGTGGAGAGAATTGACGTAATAAGCCAATATTAAGCAAGAAGTTTGCTAACTCTTAAGATTTTGATCTTCTGGGTAGCTCTCTCTTTGGTTATTTGTAGCACATTCCAAATCTGGTTTTCGGTAGCTCAGTAAATATTTCTAGATCTTGTGAAAGCCTGAATGATGCAAGTACATTATCTGTCTTTGAGCATAATTACTAATCACATTGTATTTCAGAATTTAAGTGTGAATGCTAATACTCTGTAAATCAAATAGGGTTTTTGTTAGTGAAAATGAAGTCCGTTTTTGTTAGAGAAATGAGGCATAAAAAGATTTATGGAAATCTAAGCTTTTGTCTTTTACTTTTCTCCCCATATTGCTGCTTTCACATATTCAGTAGTGTACTTCATAGTAAAATTATTCAAAAATATATACATGAGCATCATATGAGCTCAACTTTCAGTAAATACCTGTGATTACATTTAGGTTACATTGGAGTATCAAATGGAAAGATACAAAGACCTCAACCAAGATTTTAGTAATTTTACCTGGATGTTTGGCGTTGCTTGCAGTGTGATTTTGATCTTGGTTATTTGCTCATCAGGATTATTATTATTTTTAATTTTGGTCTTAAAATGTTGTGAACTCAGGTTTGAGATTAATTTGCATTGTCATAGATGGTGGCCAAAATGGTGTCTAGAAATCAATGTGTTGGGTCTTAGAAGACTTGCTGGGAGTTAGGTTGTCATCTCACATTTCTAACACCTGGCTTTGCTGAATAGAGCTGGAGTAAAACTAAAGACAAACAGTTTCTGGGAAGCCATAATCCCAGGAGCTACTGAGAAAGGTAAGGACTCTTCCACTGGTTTCCACGTATGTCAAGACAAAGTAAGTTAAGATTTTACAAGTCTTTAGGGGTTACTCTTCAGCATCAGAACCTTGTTTGAAAATTCTGAGGTGGTTCGAACTTTGAGACTCTCACTTGATATCCACATTTTGTTTCCGTATGGTTTTCCCTCACTGACAATTGAGAGAAATGATACCTTTCCTCTATGAAGTGCTATAAAGTCACTGATGAAAGGTGTTACATAAAGACTTTTCCCCAAGGCTGGAGCTGTGAAAAAACATGTCCCCAGTGAGGAAGAGTATTAAGCTTAGTTGTATTCATTTATCCTGTATAAATCTGATTTCTAAAAAGAAACTTGCATTGTATTTGGGCTTTTCTTAGCCTGTGAAACACTCAAGGGAAAAAAAAAAAATCATCTCTTAGGGACTGTAACACCGTAGGCAGTGGCTTAGTACATTGCCTTCTGTAATAATTCACAATAATAGAAGCATCTTATCTTCTGCTGACAGCTTATAACCTATTATTACAATAAAAATCATCTTTGATACAAAAATGCTTTTGCTGCGTCAAATTGGAGCTCAAAGCATTATTCCTAGATGTACTCCTCTAAGTGGGTAGGTGTTTTTTTAATTTTTCAGTTATCATGTTATTTGATATTGCAATAACTCCAATCATATAACTTTTATTTTAGACATTCTGAAGCACCAGTAGTGGCAGTTTTGGAGAAACTGCAAATGTAAGGGTTCAAAAAAATTTCAAAATCATAAGTTTTTTATAAAATCCTAGGCTTTTAATGTGGTTTAATCACAAACATAAGTTTGAGGGTAAATCAGAATTCTCTTTTTCCAGTTTTGAAGTTGATATTTTTCACTATTATATAAGCACTTGTGTGTTTGTAGGAAATATGTCATTACTGAGATCTGTGAGTTTCCCTTCTTTTTTTTTTTATTAAATGAATGGGGTCATATAGTAAAAATTGTCATCTTCTTCATCCTCATTATATGAATGGTTCGCTAATGCTATTACCCACTCATGTTAGTTCAGTATTGCGGCCTGTTTTTAAAATATTTGATAAGAATCCCTCCTTTCTTGAATTAGCACTAAAAAAACCTCTCTGTATGTTATAACTGCCTGGGTGTTGTTGGGTTGATAACAGATGTAGGGGAATCATTTTCAGTGGGAAATGACATATTACCTAGAAATGTATAGAACTTTGCCTCAATGCCATTTATCATCATAACCGGGTGATGAAGTCTCTCATAGCCTCATAATTTATTTTCCTGGATTTAATGCATAGCTTTGGCAAGCCCTGGAATAACACTTGTTTAAAGAAGACCCTGTGAATGAGAAGAAATACTGTTAAATTAGATTTGTGCAGTTTACTGCATTAAGAAACTGGGCAAAGTAAATCATAAGTACACAGTTTTAATACTGCATGAAGTCTGCTGCTGAAGATCCTATAACTGTGGAATGTCACAAGAATACACAAACTGTACCAAAAGCTTTTCTTGCACTATTGGCTGGATCAAAGTGGCCTCTTAGGCTGGAGGAGTGCTCTGTTTCCCATTGTGAGATACCTTACCTGGCGTCACGAGAGTAAGGAGGAGCAGTGGCATTAAGCTGCTCTTGGGCGTAAGCCTATTAGCAAGGCTGCTTTGAATACAGGGCACCGCTAAGGAGTGAACATGCAGCTGCTGCATGGGATGGGGGCTTTTTCACTGCTTCGTGGCACTGTGCACTGAAGTTGGCTAGCAGGTTGTGCATGGGGGTGACCACTGGTGATGTCAAATGCGGGGTGATGAGTTTTGAAGAGAAGAAATTGCAGTACAGCACCTCAGCCTCTCTAGCCCTGCTTGACCCAACAGGGAGTTATTTGTACATCCCAGCACTGTGACTATGTGAGGTTACAGGCATAGCAGAACGAGTGTGTGTGTGTGTGTGTGTGTGTGTGAGAGGAGCATTACCACAGGCCACATGGATAGCCATTTAATGTGATTTGTGATCCAGTACTTCTGGTATCTGATTATTTATAGAGTAGCTGAAAACGTCTCTATCAAGGCTCTGTGATGAATCAGAGAACTTCTTTTTCCTTGGTCTCCACTGAAGCTAACCTAGTGTCCAAGTTAATTGCCTATTCAAGGCAATAAATCCCTTAATTTATCTTAAAAGATCTATAAACCATGTCAGAATTTATCAGTAGGAGTTGATAATAACTATTAACCTGATGCAAAAGGACTGCATCTTTGTCCATCTGAATCCACTGAAGCCATCTGGTTATATCCATTTCACAGCCTATTGGAAATCCAAAAGTTTAACATTCATCAATGGAAATAGTACAATATAAGACAAATTCAGTTCATGATTTGTAATTTAGTTTTCAACCTTCGTGTACAACCAGTACACACTCCTACCTGGAATGCTAGGAGTTACTTCTCAAAATATGCAGATGACATACAACTTTGTCCTATGCCTTTGCTCAAACTGGATCAGTCTGAATAGAACTGAAAGATCAAAAGGATGATTATTTGTAAGCCGTTGAGGAGTTGCTTTGGTGGATGAGACTATATAGCTATGTTGCTCTGACTGCAGTGATGCAAGTTGCTTCTGGGATGTTCCTATTTGAGGACTTGGAGTCAAAGAATATGCCATCATTTAGATTGCCCCAGCAATTAACTTTTGGTATGTACTGGTTTAAGGTTTAGATGTCATGTTCTGGATTACTGTTATGAGTGTGAAACTTGAGTCTATGCTAAACTCCACACCCAGGGTTTGGCTTCAGTATATTCTATGATCTATAATGGACTTCCTGATGATCTCAGGTGGAGAGCATGATTCTCCTCCAAAAGAGTTCTCCTCCAAGCAAAAAGTACTTTAAAAAGAACAATGTGGAAGTCTTATCTGTGCAGGAAGCAGCTTTATTTGGAGGCCTGTTCAAGACTGTAAATTGGACTCTGTCAGGAGCTAAGGAAACATCACTATATTCTGCTCTGGTACTCAGCACTTTACTTGAACATTGTTTTCTCTAACAGCAGATATATGTATGTACAATAGCAGACATACTTGCCCTAACAGAAAAATGCTAATGAAGTATGGCATTCCACTTCATGCATCTTCTGAGGAGGATGTGAGCACAAAAAGATGCGCGTCACGTAATTTCCATCGCTTAATGCACATCCTGAAAAGTAATCTGACAGTTTTCTGATGGCCTTAGTATAAATCATTCTAGAAAAAATTCAGTTAAAAACACTACAGAAGCAGATTCCGTGTTCCTTAATAAATTGTCACTGATCTCCAAGTTTTAGGCAAATTCTTCATGCTTTTAATGATCTAAATACACTAGAATTTTTTTAAAGGCATATATGTTTGTACCAGCAAAAGAAATTCTATTCAAGTTTTCAAAGTGTCCTTTTTTCCTCCATGTACTATATGACTTTAGTTATATGACTAGTTAAGTCTGGTGTTCTGCCATCTGTCTTTCAAAACACTGTAGT
The DNA here is from genome assembly GCA_013399475.1 of Chauna torquata. Classification (NCBI taxonomy): domain Eukaryota; kingdom Metazoa; phylum Chordata; class Aves; order Anseriformes; family Anhimidae; genus Chauna; species Chauna torquata. The sequence continues at coordinate 8,617 of VXAL01006019.1, read as the reverse complement.
GCGTTAATGATTTTTTCCTCAGTCCCTCATTGTAAACAAAATCTGTTGTTGGTTCTTGCTTGAGTACTTTTTCCTAAGCCTTTACGCTGTGTCTTGGCGCTACAGTCAGCCTGAAATATTCTTTCACTGCATGAGAACTCAATGATCAGAGCTGATGAAATTCAAAATGATGTTCTTATAGCACACCTGCTAATGCACAGGGACATTGACTGCAGTAGGGCTTTTGTATGCCAACTATGTTTAGTGAACCACTGTGCTAGCATAAAGATACAACACTGAGGATAACAAGTTTAAAATTTAGTTTATTCTGAGGCTACATTTGCTTCTGGGATTTTAAGGAGAATCCATTTCTATTTTGGTTTGTCACAACATTAATGCTGATGGTATTACATCACTTCTTGAAGAACTGAAAAGAGAACACTATATATATGGGCAGAAAATTTAAGTGTGTATAATTTTAAATCTATTGCCATTGTATATTCCTTTAAAGGAAGTTCCTTATAGGAACTGTTATAACTTATAGGAACAGTTATAGGAACTTATAGGAACAGTTGCAACTGGCTGTGGATGTGCACAATGTCTTCAATAAGAAAGAATATGGAGATAAACTGGTTGTTTATCTTGGAGACACTTGCAGTTCCCTGTTACAATTACATTTAAAATGTCATTCAAATTTTATGGAAATAATCTCTTGGAAGTATAAGCTTCAATTCTTTGTGCAAGTGAAAGAAAATAGTACTCTGGACATGCAACTTGAGTCTATGAACCCATCCCATTTGAACTTCACAATTGTCTTCAGTTTTGAGTGTTTCTGCTTATAACACTGGAGTGCTAAACCCAGCTTCTATCCAGTGTTATTTGCCCGTGACAAATCTCTAATGCTCTAAGAAACTTAATTCAGCTCAGTGGGTCTATAGGATATCAGACAGTAGCTTAATTGTAAATCTCATTTAGAAATGATGTTTCTGCTTCCTAGGCAAGACTATTGCAATGCCAGATGACTTTTAAAGGGCGAAAGTATTACAGAGATGTCTGTGGTGGGTAGCTTGCAGTGAATGAGACAGCAAGGAGCATTACAGGGAAAGTCGTGTTTCTCCTAGTTGCCCCTACCTCCAGGGGAGGGGTAGAGTGTGGCAGCTCTGTAAAAAAAACTGGATCAAACTATCTCTTGATTCTTTAATTATGAGCCAATCACCTGGCATACCAAAGGAGATAAAAAGGCCTGTACAGAGCAATAGAAATTGAGAATGACAACCTGTATTCCTCTAGTCCATAAGCTGACAGTTGGGGGAGCAAAGGGTGTATGGGCACGATGAAGGAATGTGATGCATCTGTCGTAGTTAGTGTACTTTGCTGAATCCCAATTTATACCAAAAAGTAAACAAATCCTAAGGATGAGGGGATCTTTTCCTTGTTCCCTGTTGAGCTTTTTAATATCAGAATCTACTACAGTAGCGTCCAAGTTGTCCAAGTGTAAGTAATTTTACAAATTATTATATTCTGTTATCCTTCTAGGAGGTATTTATAGTAATTAATTCATCACAAACATCAGTTTAAAACTATAGAATATTTTTTAATATTATTCTTTCTTTTAATTTTATTTAGGGAAGGGAGGCAGAGGCAAACTCCACCACCACACCTCACTGCCCCTTCTCTAAGATCCAAATCCAGCAATGCAGTTGGGCATGTATTTTGCTTATCCATGTTCAGCATGGAACTTAAATGCAGATCAGTTGTCTCTGAGGGAATTAAGTTCATTAATGCTTTGCTGCATTTTGGCTTGGTTTTCAAATTGTTCTTATTTTTAGCAGGTGTATCTTTGTTACAGGTATGTAGGTATGTATATATATATATATATTTAAGACAGAGCAAATTCCAGTATTGTGATGGGACAGTTTAGGGTGTGAGTATCTATTCAGATATGCAGCTTAATAACTTTGCTTTCCAGTGACTTATCTATTTCAATGCAGTTATAGATCTTTTCNCAAGTTGTCCAAGTGTAAGTAATTTTACAAATTATTATATTCTGTTATCCTTCTAGGAGGTATTTATAGTAATTAATTCATCACAAACATCAGTTTAAAACTATAGAATATTTTTTAATATTATTCTTTCTTTTAATTTTATTTAGGGAAGGGAGGCAGAGGCAAACTCCACCACCACACCTCACTGCCCCTTCTCTAAGATCCAAATCCAGCAATGCAGTTGGGCATGTATTTTGCTTATCCATGTTCAGCATGGAACTTAAATGCAGATCAGTTGTCTCTGAGGGAATTAAGTTCATTAATGCTTTGCTGCATTTTGGCTTGGTTTTCAAATTGTTCTTATTTTTAGCAGGTGTATCTTTGTTACAGATATGTAGGTATGTATATATATATATATATATT
>VXAL01006018.1:168264-179660 GCA_013399475.1 Chauna torquata | reverse complement strand
AGGGAGGGAGGGGGTGTGGTGGCGGCAGGGCCCTGACCTTGTCCCTGGGCTGAAGCAGGGCTGAAGCAGGAGCTCTTCCACCGGCACAAGGAAGCCCAGCAGTGCTGCAGGCCACACAACCTGCCACTCCTCCGTGCTGCCCAGCAGCGGGAGATGGAGGTAAGGGGAGACAGATGTGTACAGCCTCTCTCAGTACCCTTTGCGCACACACAGAGCTTGTCTCCCTCCCTGGAGCTTATGGTCATTTTGCTGCAAGACCATTCCTGGCTGTCCCAGCACAGGAGCTAGTACTGTTACAGGGGCATCACAGCCCTTGGCACCTCTAAAGGGTTCATCTAGTCTTCTCTGCAGCCTTAGGAGCTGCCAGCCATCCTGTCTGGCTGGGCTTGCAGAGATCTGGGCTTCCCACTCCAGCTGGATGGTCCCTTTTCTTGCTCTGTCCTTTGACCCCTCGATCCCTTCTGACAGAGTGGATGATTGCCCCAGGCTATTGCCATCTAGTGTAGTTAGAGCCCAGACCTAATCTGAGAGTCATGGAAGTTGAGGAACCTGCTCCAAAAGAGCAAGGCTTTCTCCATGATACGTTAATGAGTCTCTGTTTGCTATATTACAGGCTTAAGCCTCTATATGGATAGACAGCAAGTTGATGCAAAACATGAACATGCATGAAATCTAGCATTGTGTTGTAGCAAGTGAGAAAGCAGAGAATGCTCAAAACTCATGTTTTACTTAGTTACGCTGATAAGGAAGAAATAACCCAAAAACACAAATTGATTTTTAGTATTTCCCAAGGCATTTCTAGAAAGGAACTTCAGCATGAGTGGGAAATTCAGTCCCAAAGGTCTGAAGATATCTTATCTATACATTAGTGATAAGATAGAGACAATTTTATAAAGTAAGGGAAATTACAAGTAGCTGGTTATCTTAATCCATGTAATTTAAATGTATGCGCGAAGTTACTTTACTGCACATAAGGCAAATGCGTAACTGTTTAAATGTAGCTTTTTCCTGACCTTTGCAAGTAACAACCATGGTGTTAGAGCTCACTGTAGGATCTTTTGTTTCCACTTTGCTCACTTCCTATTGAGATGAGTAAAGCCGGGCTGGACCTGTATTAGCCATTCCTTTTACTTCTGTATCTGAGTAACTTGCAGCATAGCAGTAAGTAGTAGTCTCTACTGCCTATTCTAAAGCATTTGCAGTATTGTATTCACTCAGTAGATTTTATTCGCTTTAGTTGATAAGCATACCCATATATGTGTGTTGTTTCTTCTTGTAATATATCATGTGCAACTTCTTTGTAGTTCTTTTTACCTTCCCTGTGCCTTTTTGTGTTCTTTATTCCTCTGTCAGGAGGAAGTTACTGAAGTTACTACTTCCCTTTTCTATGTTCTGTTATTCTGTTGTAGAGCATTTTAGGAATAGATCAGTCATCTTAGTAACAACTTGTATGTTTCTAATCAGAGCTGCTTTCTGTGGTTAAAGGTTTTGAAGACTAGCTCTTATGGGATAGTTTGGGATCAGCCTCACAGGAGGGATAATACGAGATATAGTTTTTAGATGTCCAACTTCCTAACGGAATCTGTAGCACTTAGGAAAAATCTTGGCCTAGCATGCCAGCTCACCAGCCACCCAAGCTGAAGCAAAACTTGTGTTTAAGCCTTACTTTTCTCAGAGTAAGGCACTTTTCTGTAACTTGGAATTGGGTGCCTACCCTAAACAATATGCAGGTAACTAAATATCTTTTTTTCAAACCCAGGGACAGGAAAGTCACTCTTTCAGCACAGTAAGAGGAAACAATGGTGTGGTGCCTCCTCCTTTCCCCCAAGGCCATCAGGAGGAAGGAAATTTTGGGGGAATGTGGGATCCAAAGGATTTGAATATTTCACAGACAAACAGCATGAACCTTCCAGGCTAAAGAACATATAAAGACAGAGTTTTCTTAGGTTCATAGGATAGTTCATTTTGGAAGGAACCTCAGGAGGTCTCTGGTCCAAACTCCTGCTCAAAGCAGAATGAGCTCTGAGGCTGCTTCAGCTTGTTCACAGTTTGTCCAGTCAGGTCTTTGAAACCCCCAAGGATGGTGGGTGCACAGCCTCTGTGCAACCTGCTCCGCTGGTTGACCGTTCCTGTAAAAAAAAAAAAAAAAAAAAAAAAAAAATNAAAAAAAAAAAAAAAATCATCTCTTGTTGGAGCTCTTCCACTTCACGTGATGATTTAAATATTTACTAGAGTAGAAAGCAGAGAGAACAGTGAATTGCATCAGATGAATAATTTTAGGTGAGAATGGAGCACTCACTCCACACCCTGATTCAATCAGTACTTAGTGTAAAGTATTGAATGTTGACTGGGCTTAAGAACCAACAAGAAAGCTCTACCTGCTTGCTGATGGCAAGGCATAGGTGACAGTACCTATGTGGCAGCAACAAGCCCAAGTGTCTGCAGAGTTTTATTACTAAAGATAGTCACTAGAGGAATTCTGACATTAAGGTTTTTGGTTTTGTGTGTTTTTTGTTGTTGGTTTTTTTTTTTTTTCTGAAAACCAGAAGTGTGATTTTGATGCTTCAGGTCTTTGACATAAAAAGTAGTTGTGTGTCACTTATTCTGTTCATATTCATTAGCACCCCACAGTGAATGAGAAAATTAGCCCCTCTACCACACTTTTTATTGAGGCTTAAATTGTCTTGAATTACTTCACGCTTACTCTAATAAGATCCTACCCAAGTGTTTTCTGTGAAGCAGCTGATGTATGGTAATGTTTTGGTGTATCCAAGTTCTGCGTCCTCCTTGTCGTTTAACTTTTTGTGCTTAGGACTTTGCATACGTTTTGGTGCATTTCTTGTAAAGTTTTAGTCCATAAGCACTTACAGTACCATAGGAAAAGTGTAATACTCTTTGATAAAGTGTAGTTCTGTGAAGCTTATGTTAACTTTCCCAAATCTGTGGACATACTATCTTGCATTTTTAACTAATTGTCTGCAGTATATCCAAGAAAGGTTTCATTAGGCAGCTACTTCTCCTTGGAAGTAATAATTGCTCTTCATTTAGGCCAGGTCTTTTGCAGACAGCTGCTGATACTTTCACACTGTAGACAAACCTCAATTTTTTTCCAGACTGTTCAGGACCAAGACTACCATCATTCAGATTCTGGGTTTTCCACAAAACTTGTAACTGTGCACAAGCTTTTAGTTCCCCTTTCAGATGGGTCTGTCCAGGTCTCTTAAACCACAGCCATTGATACAGGAAATCCCAGACCTGGTGCCTTCTCCCTTTCTGTGCAGTGAGGATTATTTACCCCCTTGAATGTTTCCAGTTAAATGCTTGCCTTTTGTTTACCATGTTACAGAGGGGCAGCATCGCCTGGGTAAAATATTTAAACTTGTATCATTTAGTTCTTACAAGAGAAGGAGCCTTCCTTTGTACATAGATCCCAACTTTCCCTGTGACTTGAGAAGGAAGTATGTTGTTCAGTGCAGTCCAGTAAGATCATATTGCCTCACCTCTGCTCATGTGTGGCTTTTCATTTGAGCTGGGCTCTCCTGAACCCCTGCAATCCTTCTGCTTTGTTCTGCCCTCTCTGACAGTTTCTCTTAGTCTGGTAGGTTGACATTTTCTCCATAAGTGACTAGCCATGCCGCTTTCTGCAGCTAGCATAACATAGTAGCCTTTGTAGAGCATGACCACAATGCCTATTTCCAGTGTGCCTTTGAAGCAGCAAATGATTGCTGTGTTACAGGTAGAGAGGATGACTTACACCTCACCGTTACACTGTATGTCTGCGGCAAAGTGAGTTCCAGCTCTGCCACCTTGTGCTTAGGCAGTGAGCCCACACCTTTACCATGCTTTGTTCTTCCATTTATTCTTTTGAGGTAATGCGGTTTTCTGCCAAGGCAAGGCAGGAGGGTCTGTGTTCTCCTGATAGGGCTATTTTGGAAAGTATTCATTTGATAATGTTCTCAGTCTGCTAGAAATAGAGCCCCAGCGTACGGTAGTTCCAAGCAGGGCTTCATCTTGCTGTTGTTGATACAAAATGAGCTTTCTTTTTGCAAAGTTAGGAGTTGAGGAGTTTGGCTCCTTAGTAAATAAATGAGAAGTAGGTCTGATGTGCAGCTCCAGATCTGTGTGTGTTAGTGCTCAGAGAACATGGAGGCATCTAAGCTGGCTCTGTGGTGATTTTCAGTGGCCTGTATTACTCCTCAAAGTCTTCCTGCAGTTTCATCAGTGCCCTGAGGGATATGCGATTTTTGGACTACTGACTTATTTAGTGCATGTATTGCTGGTGTACTCAGCTACAGCCTGCTGCTCCTCAGGAAGAGTCATTCAGATCATGGTTTGTTGCTCATGGTCTCTTTCCTGGCCTCAAAATGCACAGAAAGCAGGCTAGTTCCAGCTGTTTCCCTGTGCTTTCATAACAGGTAGCTTGTTATAAGGAAGGCAAGCGCTCAAGGTAAGATCTGAGGCTGTGCTTGCTGCCCTCTACTGTCCTTGGAAGAGGCAAAGTCATCAGAGTTGGAATGCTTCTGGATCTGGTAGCTCTTTGGTTTCAGTAAAAGACTTAAAGATGAGAAAAAATATAGGAGGAAGGTGGATATTCCACTCTTCTGCTGCATATTATCTTCTCAGGCTGTGGAGCAACGAATTCGAGAGGAACAGCGAATGATGGATGAGAAGATTGTCTTGGAACTGGACCAAAAAGTGATAGACCAGCAGAGCACTCTGGAGAAGGCTGGGGTGTCTGGATTCTACATCACCACCAACCCACAGGTTAGTGCTTAAGCAGTGAATATAAGGTCTGGCAGTGCTCTTGTGCTAACAACTTTTTTTTTAAAAGCTTACTCTATTCTTAATGAATTCTGAATTGCTGGCTCAGAAAGAATGATCAGTCCTTTGCCTCATCCGCTGATGGGCAATATGCTCTGGGTGGACCAGGTAGTGGGTTCATAACAAAGCAACAGAAACCCATTAGAGAGGGCAACATCCCCAGCCTTCTGCAATATTTTTCCCACTGTGGATGGAAGAAACACTGTGCCAACAGTCTGCAGTCCTGTGATTCTTGAATGGTTCTGTGTAGTACTAAAGTAAATGGATAAGTAGGTTTATCACTTTTGAACTTAGCTTAGCTATATAAATTACCTTCAATAAGTCTTTTTTTTTTTTTTTATAAGGCACCTCATTAATTCTTGCATGTGACTTACTGAACATAGTTGTATCAGACTGTGATTAGAGAATTGTTCTGGCTTTCTCCAGTGCTCTTAAAACTTGAGAGCAGCTGGCTAGTTTTTTTTTCTGTTGTCCACCACCACAGGAATGGAAAACTAAAACTTCTAAAATCTCATTATGATGCGACAGAAGTTTGCAGAGAATGCAGAAACAGACTATTCTTAACTCTGTATTTTCAGCTGATTAAATTTCATTTTGATAAAGACCTACTAGAGAGAAAAGTTGGCTTAAACTAAGTTAGTTAAACAGACATTTTCTAAAACCTACACGATTCGTGGTTGTATAGCCTTGAACAAGTCCGTTATTCTTCCTGTGCTGCTATTACTCATCTGTATACTGAAAGTAGCTCTTTGTCTCCCTTCCTGCCCCTGCCTTTTATGTTATTTTTGCAAGTAGTAACTCTTAACAGGGTTCCTATTTGCTGTTTCTTATTTACATTTGTCTTTATGATAGTTGGTAAGACCTTGACTTGCATCTTTGAATGCTGCCGTGCCATCGTACAAGAAACCACTGCTGGAATCTGTTGTTTTCCATGCATTTCTTGTCAACAGATGTGTTTTCCCCAGTCTGTTACATAAACTGCCTGTTTATGCAGTTGCTATATTTCCTTTTTTTACAAAAATAGGCTTTTATTTCCATAATGTAACGTCTACAAGCCTGAGTCACAGAATAGGTTTACTGAATTAGATACCCCGCCATGCACAGGGGAAACATAGTCTCTATGCTAAATGGCTTGTGAGCTAAATGTGCATGAAGAACAAACAGACGGCAAGGGGAGTATAAGGAAGCCATAAGCTGGTGCTGGTGATTATAGGGTACAGTAGTCTCAACTCAATAACAGTCATGGAAAAGGGAGGTTTTGAAGAAGAGCAAAAGAGGGAATTGTATGCACTTGCACAGCAGCATGTTGCATGTACCTTAGAAGAATCCAACTAGAGAGCACCCAAAGTGATTTCTCCTGCTTCCTTTTCTTCTATCCTGGAAAAGGATTAGGCATTGGAGATGCTGTTCAAGAGCAGTGGGAGGGAACCATACCTACCAGAAGAACCTCCTCCAGGGCGTGTGGCTCTGTGTGTGCAATGGGACACTGCTGCTCCCCTCCTCTGAAGGTTGTGTGGTAGAAAAGGGAAAACCTGAAAAACTGGCCGGCCTGAGAGCCCTCCTCACTGGATTTATTGTTCAGCAACTGTCGAGAAGAAAGAACCCTTTTTGAATCATTAACGATTTGTAAAGCTCTGGGATTTCTAATGCAGCTACAGTTTGCAGCACATCTCTGAAGATATTATTGCCTTGTATTTTGTAGAAACACTTAAACAAGATTAAGTCTTTGTTTTGCATCTGTGTGCTTTTTCTTTTGTTCCCTTAAGATTACTAATTCTTGAGTGGGTGGTACAAACCAGTCCTTTCTGCTTCCTGCAGAAGGGAATGGGATCATCTTATTCTTGCAAAAACGTCTTTCTTCCTTTACAGGAGCTGACTTTACAGATGAACTTACTGGAACTGATTCGGAAGTTACAGCAGAAGGAATCCGAGTCAGAGAAAGCTTTTTCCTGAACAAGCAAATCTGCTGTTTACTTTCTAGAGTTTTCTTCTGACTTCCCTCTAAAGAATAGACTGTTAATGCGTTTGCTTTATATTATATTGGGAAGAAGCTACTCGCCAGCAACTGTAGAAGAAATAGCTGAGTCGCTTAGATAACTTTTAGAGATGGGGGAAGCAGACCTCCAGAGCAGAGGGTATAGCTGGCGAGCTTCAGACTATCTTTCCACTCCTTGGAACAAGATGCATATTGCAATTCCTGCTGCATTGCAACGTGTCATTAAGATGAGAAATGACAGAGTGAGGCTGCCTACTAAGCTGAGGGAGACTATGCCAGGCACCAAGTCAGCAAACGCAACCCAGTGGTGTATGGATGGCCTCTGTCATCTAGGGGAGTGAAGCTGAGTTTGTGAGCAATGTCATTACAATCTCTTCAGAGTCAAGGAGGAGTGAGTGTCCCTCTGATAAGGGATGGAAGAGGTGAGTAACTGTCCTATCACACAGGAAGCAAAGCGTATTTGCTTTCCGGTGCAGCCTCAGTGTGCAGATAGCTGGCAGCTGAAGAAAAAAATTCTGTCTACAAGAAGATGCATTTGTGTGTGTTGAGGCAGAAATGGCCTCCTAAACAGGCAGACCCTTTCCAGAGAGACATCTAGCCAGATCACAGCATAGGCTTCTCCTTTGAGTTTTATTAAAGGAGAATTTCAGACCTCTGTCCACCTGCACTGGGCTGTGACGTGATGTTAGTGGTGTTTCCACCTGTAAGATAGCAAAAAAGGCTTGAGAGCTTTTGCTTTGTTACTTTAAAACAGTTTCCAAATGGATAGAAATAAAATATTCTGTACAGCCTCCTGCGGCTGCAGTGTTCTAAGTGTCAGTGATCACACTTTGTTTTTCCATCCCTGCTTGATAAACATGGGTTTGGGGCTGCACTAGATAGAAACGCTCCAGCCCCCCAGCTTCAAAGAACTTTTGGGGCTGAGCTGATAACTCCAAGAGCCTTGGTCGCATCTTCTGGACTTGGTGCACAGGAGGAATCTGAGCACTTGCTGAGAGCTTGGTAAAAAGAGATTGCACATCACCTGGCACTAGCATATTTCTTGCACACCTGAAGCAATGAAACAGGAAACAGGACAATGCAAGGCAGTGTCTGAAAGCAGTTCTTTTCTTATGGATGAATGGCTCTTCAAGTTGGAGCAGCTGCTGAGAATGGATCAAGGACTTTTACCATCCTGTGTTGAAAGGCTTTGTTTACACCCAGGTCACTCTTTAAGGGTTCTCTAATGTTCCCATAGCAAAGGATTGTATTTGGGAGACCTCTCTCTTGTGTAACTGTTTGATCTTGCCTGCATCCTCTATTACTACAACAAAATCTTTTCACAGCAGAAGGCAGTATTAGAAGATTCAGTATGCTGTTAATTGCTGAAGCTAGGGAATGTGTCACTAGCCCTTATTCAAGGTACTGTTAGCCCTTCTGTTCTTATGAAAGCAGATCACTGAAGCCATAGGGGTTTGCAGCAAACTGGGGCTATCTCCAACTAAAATAAGGAAACTGCAAAGGTGTTGGAAGAGTTTGTGGGTGGTCTTTCAGTATGGAGAGGTGGCGGTGGAGGTGTTGCCTGCTGCTGTACACAAACGCAGCAGCATTTTGATTTTCTGCAGTGCTGTGAGAAGCAAAGAGGCTTTTGTAAATTCAGGGCTGAGATACACTGCTGCATCCATCATGACTTACCCCCACAGGATCATGCTACTACAGTTCAGCAGTTGGAGACAGTAGGTGTATCTCTTCTGGGGTCACTACCTCCCAGAAGAAAATCCCCAGCTGGAAAGTGGGTTGATGTGGGAATTGCACTATTGCAGAATCCCTATGAATTACCTCAAATCTTGCATCTGCTTGACCCTCAGCTGGGAGCCATGCACTCAACTGCTAAAATACCGAGGAGCGGAGTGCAGTTCCTGGGCAGCTTTCCTGTCTGGGGACACCTTTGTCCTGCCTGTGAGGATGTGTACAGACACAGTATTGTCTGGACCTGACCAGGTGAAGAAGGGATTCACATACGGCCACAGTGTGTGGCCAGAGTTGCTGGTGAGGAAACCACTTCCCAGGGTGATGAGCGACCATGAGGAAGGCAGGCTTGAGCTATGAGGAGCCTGGGTGCTGGGGGTAGTGCTGCCTCCCAGAAGGACCCCTGTGCTTTGACACAAACACTTGCACTGCTGGAGCCAAGTGCTCCCAGGCAGGATGGACTTCCCACAGCAGCAGAGCCAGCAGCATGGCTGGAGGAGCTTGGAGGACCTGTGGGCTGCAATGGCTAATACAGCACCTCAGGATTGCTGCAGGAGGGCTCAGCTTCACTGCCCTCGGCTGACAAGAGCAGAGCCCACCTTGGTCCAGAGCTCCCCACGTGTGGGTCGCTGCCATCCATCCTGGGCTAGCTTCCTCCAGGGCCGTGGCATCTGAGCTCGGTGGGCTGCTCTGGCAGCACCATGACAACAGCAGCAGAGCTCCGGCGGGAGCACTCGGCTTCCTGCTCCCACCATCTGGTTTCAGTTGCGTACGGCTCTGCCAGGCAAACAATCCAAGCTGAAATTTTCCATGCATGCAGTCTGCCTCAGGTTGCATTTTAGAGGGGCTTTGTGAGCGAGGTGGAGAGTGGCAGAGCACTCGGACGTAGTTAATTGGTTGAAAAGGTTATTTTAAGAGAATGAAGCGCCCGGGATAGCTCGTGATCAGGGAGCATTTGATCAGCACAATTTCGGTGGAGGAAAACTTGGTCAGCCCCCACATGAAGCATTGCTAGGAGGTGTAAAGCTGAGGATATGCAGATATTTTTTTCAAGTTGTTTCAGCCACAGGTTTTCCTTCTCTCCGTCCAGCCCCCCCACATCAGTGCATTTGCATCACTAGAGGGTGACGCCTTCCTTCGGGACTGGTTGGGGCCCTGCTTCTGCAGTGGTGGTTTTACTGCCCATGGTGTTTGGGCCAGAGCCAGATCTTGTGAGAGTGATCTGAAGGAGCTGATCTGGCTGGAAATGCTGTGCCGGATTACAGGATTTCAGCTGGCTCAGCTCCTGTGCAGCCCCGGAGTTCTCGACTGGCCACATGGGTGCCATAGGAACACATGGCTGGGGGCCTGCTGCACCTTTGGTGGCAGCTCAGGTGGCTTCAGCCACCCACAGAGCTGGGCCTTAGGTTACTACCAAAGTCTCAATGCATGCCAGAAGCAGCATGGAGAGGGGATGCATGAGCGGATCAAGTTACCCATTCGTCTGGTGGATGGTGAGCAAAGGGAGAGCTGCCGTGCCAGCCCAGTGTTTACTCATCTGCTGGAGAAAGGTCAATGAGCTGTGGTAGGAAGGGACAAGACCCGTTTCCTGCTTCCTTTCTCTGTACTTTGCTGAGCTGAACAGGAGGATAGTGAGGTCCCCTCTAAGGAAGGAGGTAGATTCAGTGTGGATAGAAGTGAATTTATGCATGTGGGAGCACTTAGTGTTGAATGACAGGCTCTGAGTGGACTGTTACCGCTCAGGGTATTTGGAGTGATGACTGACAAGACCATAGAAACATCAGCTTTAGTGCTCAGTAGCCATCATAAAATCAAATGACACATCAGGAAGGATAGGGTAGGAGCAGAGAAGAAAATGGAAAACATTTTGCTGCTATGGAGCCACTGGTGCAGCAGCACCCAAACACAGGTCCCTTCATCCCAAGAAGAGTGCAGCAGAGCTGGAAAAGGTTCTGCAGAAGGTCCTAGGGACATGAGAAGTCTGGAACACCTTCCAGCCCCATTCCTCCATCTGAAAACCATGCCCAAGGTGCGTCAGGGTGGAGATAAAAGCACAGGTGGCATGGAGAGGAACTTCACTCTCTTCAAATACAAGAGCTGTTACATGAAGTCCATAAAAGGCAGGTTCAGGTGGAACAGGGTTGTTTGTGTGCCAGGCAGCAGAGCTGGGAAGCTCCTTGCTGCAGGGGGGTGAGGATGCAGGAGGCTTACATGGATTCAAGAGGAGTTGAGGCAGTTCTGGAGAAGACGTATTTTCTTCTTCTTGACTTAGTCAAGGGGGATCACACATCAGTTTCTGAGCTGCAAGTACTTGGAGTCTGGTGGAAGCACTATACCCTTGGCCCCCCCAGCTGCTTTCCCCTATGCCTGTCTCTTCCTGAGAAATACCTGAGTGTGTGGGTGGTCCCTGTCCTCCAGCCCGGGGCTCTGGAGCATGGGGACATTCCCCTTGGGAGAGCCGAGGAGGAGAGGAGCAGGGTTTCAGCCCTTCACTTCATCTAGAACTATGTCCATCGGCCGGGATTTGGGATAACAGCTCCACCCTCCAGTCTCCTTTACACGCCAGCGCTCGGGCCGCAGCACTCCAGCCCCGACTCGCTCCCTGCGGTGATGATGTGCAGCCTGCGGGGCTGGCTGCAAGCGTAGCGGGACCCACCGCGAAGTGCCGCTGTTCGCTCTGCTCCCGCTGTCAGGAATCGCCAGGGAGCCTACAGCCTGCGGCGTGGCGGGCGCTGCCGCCCCGAGCTCCGCTCCCACGCAGGGCCTGGCCGCAGCTCCGCCTCGGCACCGCGCTTCACGCAGCGCCCTGTGCCCGGCCGGACTGGCCCGGCAGCGCGCCTCCCGCGGGCCG
>VXAL01006018.1:142047-168238 GCA_013399475.1 Chauna torquata | reverse complement strand
CTCCCGGCCGCGCCCACGGAGCGGAGGCGGGGCAGGGGCCGCCCGCGGCCGCCACGGTGCAGGTGAGCGGGGCTGGCGGAGATGCTGGCCGGGGCCGGGGCGCTGGGGCTCGGCTCGACGCCGAGGTGCGGCCGGGCAGGATTTAAACTGCCTCCTCTCCCCGCCCGGGCGCGGAGCAGTCGGGACGAGGCTCGAGGCTGCGGGCTGGAGTCTGGGGGTCCCCGCCGCGCTCCCTCCCGCCCACGCTCCGCTGCAGGGCGCCCCGCGGAGCCCCGGCCCTGCCGTGGAGCTCCCTCTTGGTTCCACACCTGCGCGAACAAAGGGCACAGGCGGCGGCGGCTCCGGGAGCGGGGGCCCGGGCCGCACCGCACCGCACCACCCGCTCTGAGCGCGGAGCTTCGCGTCCTCCCTCGGTGCTGAAGGTGCTGGGCGGTTTTGGGTCGGGCGCGCCCGTGTCCCCTGATGGCTGCCCGTTCGTCCCGGTGACTCGAATGCGGGAGCTGCCTGCGTGTCGCTGCGAGCAGGGCTAGCGGCGGCTCGGCCCCTCCCACGGCACCCAGGCAGCGCTGTGGGTGCGGGCGGCCTGGTTCCCTGCAGACCGGTGCCCTGCCATCTGCTCAGAGCAGTGGGGAGACCCCTCTGTGGCATGGGAGGTCTGGGGGAGCAGTGCTGCACCGAGCAGCACAAGCCCACTAAGCAGGGCCTGTGGTTTTGGGACCGCTGGCGGGCAGCTCTGGTACAGGGAGGGGGGCAGCTGGAAACTGAGTGCAGCCCCCGACTTCCAGACCGACCGCGGAGCTTAAGGGTCCCTGGCATTGCGTCCCGCTCCCTGAGCTGTGGCTGGTTCTGGCCGCCGCATGCCTCTCCTAGTCTAGTAGAGGACACCCACGTCCTTGCTGGAGCTGGTCTGGACCTCGCTGTGCCTCCTGCTGCATCTCCTCGCTGTTCCTGGGCTTTCCCTGGGGAAGCAGCGAGGTGCTGTTGGGTCCAAACCTCGCACGCCCCCTTGGTGGGCTCCTAGCACACCAGGGCTCCCTCTGGGAAGGGAGATGCTGAATAAGGTGGAGGGGAAGCAGCAGAGAAACCTTCAGCATGCCCAGAGGTGTTTGGTTTGGGCTTTAGCACAGCTCCATTTTCAAAAAGGAAAGGCGGGGAAATGCTGCCCTGGGGGTGTTGCGATTCCCTTCCACCTGGCTCACAAGCACAGCATGAGTCCCTGAACGGAGGCAGCCGGCTGGCTCCTGCAGCCCTGAAGGAGGACATGCTGCAGTGCTGAACCCACCATGCTCGCTATGGAGCAAGAGATGTCCAGACCCGGGAGGTGTGAATCCAGGGAAATGTACCCAGTGACTTTTCCACCCTGTCCCCGGCTCTCCAGGGCTTGGCCAGGGTGCAGGATCTGGGCGGTGGAGGAGAGGGTGCCGGGGCTGACTGATCCCCACAGGGTAGTGCAGCAGAACACAACCGGAGCGTTTCTGAGCTGCTGCTGGGGCACCTCACGCCTTCCCGCTTCCCCGCTAGGTCTCTGAGCAGGGTGTCGCTGCTGCGGAGCCCTCGTCCTGCCAGAGGGCAGGGCCCGGTGCCTGTAGGATGGCGAGATGGCTGCCTCGCTCCGCGGACCTGACCCGCTTCTGCCAGAAACTCAACCGAGTGAAGACCTTGGAGGATGACATGATGGAGACATCCTTCAACAGATGCCTTTCCACCATCGACTTGACACTGCTGGGCATCGGGGGCATGGTGGGCTCTGGGCTGTACGTCCTCACAGGCACTGTAGCCAAGGAGATTGCTGGCCCCGCCGTCATCATCTCCTTCATCATCGCCGGTTTTGCCTCGCTCCTGGCTGCTCTCTGCTATGCTGAGTTTGGGGCCCGAGTACCCAAAACGGGCTCAGCCTACATGTTCACCTACGTGTCTGTCGGTGAGATTTGGGCTTTTCTCATCGGCTGGAACGTGCTGCTGGAGTACATGATTGGGGGGGCTGCGGTGGCCAGGGCCTGGAGTGGCTACCTGGACTCTATCTTCAACCACAAAATTAAGAACTTCACCGAGACCCACGTTGGTGCCTGGCAGGTGCCCTTCCTGGCCCACTACCCCGACTTCCTGGCGGCTGCCATCCTTCTGGTGGCCACCACCTTCATTTCCTTCGGGGCCAAAGTGTCCTCTTGGCTCAACCACGTCTTCTCGGCCATCAGCATGGGTGTCATCCTCTTCATTCTCATCATGGGCTTTGTCCTCGCACAGCCCAAGAACTGGGGTGCCCAGGAGGGAGGCTTCACCCCGCATGGGCTGTCAGGCATCATGGCTGGCACAGCCACCTGCTTCTATGCCTTTGTGGGCTTTGATGTCATCGCAGCCTCCAGCGAAGAAGCCAGGAACCCACAGAAGGCTGTCCCCAGGGCCATAGCATTCTCCTTGGGGCTGGCCACCGGCGCCTACATCCTCGTGTCCATGGTGCTGACACTGATGGTGCCCTGGCACACACTGGACCCTGACTCTGCCCTGGCTGATGCATTTTACAGGAGGGGCTACTCCTGGGCAGGATTTCTGGTGGCTGCTGGCTCCATCTGCGGTGAGTACAGGCCAGTGGATGGAGGTGGGAGAGTGTGAGCCCGGGGCTGGGAGTCGGAGTGGTTTGGGCCGTGTGCCAGATCTCATGTGGGTCCCCTTTCTCTGCCTGTCCCTCAGCGATGAACACGGTCTTGCTGAGCAACCTCTTCTCCCTGCCACGCATCGTCTACGCCATGGCTGAGGATGGGCTCTTCTTCCAGGTGTTCTCCCGAGTGCACCCCCGCACACAGGTGCCCGTCATTGGCATCGTGGTCTTTGGGCTGCTGATGGCCCTGCTGGCCCTCATCTTCGACCTGGAGGCCCTGGTGCAGTTCCTGTCCATTGGCACGTTGCTGGCCTACACCTTTGTGGCTGCCAGCATCATCGTGCTGCGCTTCCAGCAGCAGAAGGTGGATGCCCCCGTGCAGCCGGCCGGCAGCCAGCCCAGCCCTGAACCCCTGCCACCCCGCGAGGGCCCTGCCACCGGCGAGCTGAAGGAGTATGAGTCCTTCTCTGACAAGCTCCAGCTGGTGGATGGAAACAAGAGCAAAGAGCACCGGGAGCCGGGGCAGCTGAAGGCAGCTTTCGAGCCCTATCTGGAGTTCCTCAGCGACTGTTACCCAGGTGAGGTGGTGACGGTGGCCGTGGTGACCCTGATGGTGTCTGCCATCTGCCTGTGCTCCATCTTGGTGTTTGGCAACACCCACCTCCACCTGCCCACCTGGAGTTACTCCCTGCTACTGGTCCTCTTCAGCCTGGGCTTCCTGCTCAGCCTTCTCCTCATCTGGGCGCACGAGCAGCAGCGCAGCACACAGACCTTCCAGGTACACCTGGGGCTATACGCTGGGGCAAGGCAGGGTGCGAGCAGCGCTGCTGGACCCATGGAGGGCCGTGGTCACCCTGGTCTGGTGAAAGCACTGCAACCGCTGAGGAGGAGACAGGATGGATAGGGTGTTAGGGAGCACTGGGCATGGGGTGTTGGTGTCAGCAGTGTCACCTGGCATGCAGGGGACAGAGCATGAGGGAGCAGGTGGGGTTGGGAGAGGCAGAGCAGTGACTCTGAAGGGACTCTGTGGCATGGAGGACCAGTGGCAATGAGGCTGTGCAACACACGAATGCTGGGCTGCGATGTCAAAAAGGCAGTGCTGGAGAGGACCTGTCCCCTGCGCAGCACGAGCCCTTCACGAAGAGCATCCCTGGCACAGGTTGGGCAAATGCATCCTTCAGCCCCTGTGGTGGTGGCCACATCCTGGGAGCAGATGTCCCCAGGCTGTGCTGAGATGGGTGTCCATCCTGTCCATCCCATGGGGAGCAGCACACCCTGCCCTCGAGGGTTGCTGCTGCCTTCCAGGCTTCCTCCTCTGTGTCCTCCACAGCTCTCCTGCCCATCCCAACTGCCCTGCCTCTGGAGCAGTCCAGACATCTGGAAGCCAGTGCCACCTCTGCCTTGCTCCCTGCCTACGTTATCCAGCAAGGACCATGTTGTCTCTGGATTGCGCTGGGGGCTAGTTTGGTCCTTGTACCCCTGCCCACCCTGCCAGCCTGGCGCACAGCCTCCCTCCCTCGCTGGCTGTTGTTCCTCTTGGCTGTCTTGTTCCAGGAAGAGAAAAAAAAAAATTTCAGAAAGCTCAGGTGACCAGGTGCAAGTCACTTGGTCCCCTGCATTTGTTTACCAGTGCTGTTTTAGTCTCTGCAGTTGTAAGGACAGGGACGTGGTCCTGCGGCGTGGCAGCTGTGGCTTTCCCTGGCAGGTCTCTCACTGCTGGCTCCGGTTCTCTTGCAGATCCCCCTGGTGCCCCTATCCCCAGCGCTGAGCATTGTCCTCAATATCTATCTCATGCTGAAGCTCAGCTACATGACCTGGCTTCGCTTCGCGATCTGGCTCATCTTAGGTGAGTACTCCCGTGGCAGCGTAACCATGGGAACCAGAAACCCGTACTGCCCTCTGGGGAGAGGGAAGTGCCCTGGGCAGCTCGGGGGAGCAGGAGAGGGGCAGCGGTAACCTCCCTGCTCCCAGCCTGGCCAGGCCGCCCTTGGTCTGTGCTCATCTCTGCTGCAACTGGTGGCTTCAGCAGCCCTTCTTCCCCCAGGACGGGTTTACAAAATCATATCCCTTTCTGCCTCCTTGGCTCTCTCTGGTTCCTGCTCCGGTTTGGATCCTCCACATAAGCCCTGGACCAGAACCACCCCTCACTGCCACAGTGGCTCGCTGGGGCTTGGGAAGTCCATCAGAGACCCGAGGGGGTTGTCCTCCTGCAGGCTAGGTGTGCTCTCCTTCCTGTAACGTGCTGCAGGATCATTTTCCTCCTGCACTCAGCTGTTTTAAGTATCCTCTGTCCCATCCAGCAGAAATCCTCTGCATCGGTCCTTCAGCCTGTGGCACTGACCTGAGTCATCTCTGCTGGTCTCCAGACCAGGGAAATCCCAGTTTCCTACACTCACGGAAGGAGAACCCCCCTGGACTAGCCTGGCACAATCTGTCTGCAGGGCCCCCTGACATTTGAGCAATGTGTCCAGCACAGGGCCCAGCAGCTGGAGTGCCGTTGGGTCCGGGCCGCCAGGCTTGTGTCTGCCTGGACAGTGGGCTGCTGCCCCATGACCACGGGCACGGTGCTGGCTCACCTGGGAGCGGGGGTAAACGCCTGGGCTCACTGCAGTCCTGGCCGAAGGTCCTGGGACTTCATGGAGAGGCCAGGGAGGAGAGGGCAGAGCTGGGGCTGCCATGCCAGGGCTCGTGCTGCTGTCAGGATGCCAGATGCATCTGTGCCAGCCATCGCGGGCTCCTCCGGCCTCTGCTGCAGCTGCTGTTCTCTGTCTCCTGCTGCAGGCCTGCTCGTCTATTTTGGCTATGGCATCTGGCACAGCAAGGAGAACCTACGGGAGCCCCGGCCGCAGCGCGTCAGCGCCCGCTACGTGGTGTTCCCCAGTGGCAGCCTGGAGGAAACAGTGCAAGCGGTCCAGCCCAGCCTCCAGCCCGCCACTGGACACGGACAGCGATGAGGCCAAGAGAAGATGCCCCAGGGGAAGGGGAAGATGAGTGGCTGTGGCTCTGTGAGCGCCTGACTCTGCCCCATGACGAGACCGGAGACCCCCCCTGCCCCGCCCCAGCCCCCTGGGCAGCGAGGGCTGCCCAGGCATGCAGTTTGGTCCAGAGAGGGGACGGGGATGGGGACGCTCTCCCTTCCCCACCCACTCCCTACAAAGTGTGGGAGGGCTGGCTCCCTCCATCCCCAGCACTGGGGAAGCAGCTCTCGGACCCCAAAACCCAGTGCCTGCCATGCTCACGGGGAGCCTCGTCCCTGCCACCTTCCTCTGCACCATCCCAGATGCCATGCAGCAAATTTCCCTTCTGCTGGCCCGTCCCCACAGCCCTGCATGGACAGGTACCTGGCGGGGCTGGAGCAGACAGCCCCGCACTGCCCCTCCCTGGCCTCATCCTGGCTCTTGCTGCAGCCCTGCTGAGCCCCAGTGCTCCCTGCACCCCTGAGCCACCAGCAGAAGGAGCTGGCTGTCCCCTTGGCTGGCTGCGCCTCTCCTGGGGCTGCTCTCCTGAAATGCCAGGGCCGAGGGGTGCAAGGAGCAACCAGGGACCCATGATCTGGAGAAAGGACGTGGCAGGGCGCAGGCAGGCACCTCATTCCTAGACAGGACCATGGGAAAGCCGGCGCAGCTCGCACTGTGAGAGCCCCACTGCCTCTTCCCAGCTGCTGGTGCCAGCTGTTTTGGGGTGCACTGGAGGCTGGCGGCCACACCAGGCGGGCTGGGAGCCCAGCTGCAAGGTCCTGCCAGGGCCAGGCTCTTGCCCAGCCATGCAGTAGGGGCAGGCACTCAGGACCCCTAAGGTGCCAGCAGCCCCCTCCGGGAGCCTCCTAGCTCCCCCCTTACCCTGTGCCCCAACAGCTCAGCCCCCACAGCCACCTCTATGGGCACAGGCACTGCCCTTCCCTGGCTCCTGGTGGCTTGGGACAGGCTCTGCAGGTAGTTTTTGGTGTCATCCCCTCCCCGGCACTTGTCCCTGTGTGGTGGTGTTGGTGGGGGGGTCCCCAGCACCCACCTGGCAGTGCTGCTGAGGCCACTCCAGCAGGGATGCTGCGCTGGGCAATCCCCGCCTGAAGTGGAAGGTGATGGGGTTTTGGCATGTTTTGGGAGAGGCTGCTGAACTACAGGGCCTCGCAGTATGCACGCTCTGCCCTGTGGCCTGGTGGACATGCAGTGTCCCCTGCATCCTCCCCTGGGGCTGGCCATGCCCTGGTGGGGAGCTGGTCCCATCGCTCCTCCCTGGCCACCCCGGGGGTGTGGGGGCTCTGTGCAATCCGCCAGCTCCCCGGTGTCCCCCTGACAGTGCACGCCCGCTGGTGCTGCCCGTGTCCTGCTCACCCTCGTGCTGTCACTGCTGCCCAGCCCCTGCCCTGGGCGGGGGGGGCCCTGCATCCCTGCCATGCTGCAGCCCCGCTTGGCACCTCTGTATAGTGGCTTGTGAGCAACGGGCTGACTCGGTCACCCTCATAAATACTGGTTCCACAATGGCTCTGGGTGTGTGTGCTGTGTCCCCCCACCCCGTAGCCTGTCTCTGGAAGCTGCTCCCCCAGCAGGAAAGTCCACAAAAGCTTGGGCAAGGGGAGGTTTGTGCCACCCGCTCCTGCCCTGTGGCTGCTGCTGTGGCAGAGCCAGGGAGCGGGCACTGCTGGGAGCGGCTTTGCTCTGCTGGTGCAGTCGGCTCATCGGTGGGTGCTGCGGGAGAACGGGCCCTGGCCAGGCCCATGGGCACAGAGGTGCACGGGGGGGGCAGCATGAGCTTGAGCCCTACAGATAGGTAAATACATTTGCTCAGGCAGGTCTGAACCCCTTTGTCAGCTGCAAGGACAATGCTGAGTGGGGAAGTGTCCTGGCACCAGGGCAGGGTCTCTAACACTGCCAAGAGTCGTGACCTGAGCTGGTGAGACAACTTGTGAACCAGTGTAAATAATGTGGATTAAAAAGCAAGTCATAAGATAGCCTGTCTGGCCTCAGCCTCGCCATTGCTCACTAAGGAAGTTCTTTTCTATGATAAGAAAGTAATTTTTCATTAAAAAAATAAAGTATTCAGCAGCTAGCTGGGGAGGCAGATAACCTGGAGTCTCCTTATCAATTACCTCCTCTTAATCTCCACTATAAATCTATTGTCTGCAGGATAAAAGCCAGCGGGCAGAACCACAGTGATGTATCAGGAGCGACGGAGCCCAGCACAGGTTTGCCTGACCAGGAAAGAGCAGTAGAACTCCTGGCAGAGCAGAAAAGGCTGACATTTGAACCACTTTTCTGTTCTCTTTTGTAAGAAGGTGGGCATGGTCACACCACAAAAATACGCTCAGCCGTGGCAGGCTGAGCTCACCCCGCATGGGTGGTGTTCTGCATAGCTTCTGCAATGATGGCTTGAGCATTGTCAAATGAGCTTCTGAGCCATCAGTATTTAACCTAGTTAAAAATGTTTATTTGTAAAAATGCAGAGAGCTTACAGTTACTGTTGTGCTGATCCATAAAAAGCGTGTCTGTGGGACTGCACACCAGCATGGGTTGGGTGAGCATCAGAGAGTGACGTGGCAGGGAATTAAAGGATCAAAACATAATTGGTGGCAGCCTGGGAGGAGAGTGTGCCCTCTTGAGAGCACTTGGGTTTTGTTTTTTTTTTAACATAGGATTACAGAATTGGCCAGTTCATCTGTCCCCATACAACATCCTATTGTAGTAATGTCCCCTGCACAGAAGCAGAACATGTATTAATTGCTTTTAAATTGTTTACCTAATAATACTCAAAACCAAAACCTGCTTTTTGTCAGCAGCTGCTGCCACCAAGGAAGCCCTCCTACAATGATTTGTTCTTAAAATTGTATCAGCAGGAGAAAAATCCGAACCAAACCTTACCAGCAGTGTTTTGAGATGCTAATTGCAGCCAGGTACCTGCCAAGCACTTTCAGTGGGGTTCAGCGCACGGCCATGAGCTGGGTGCAGGAGCATCCGATGTGGTGGAAAAGATGTCAGCCCCCACCCCCCCCTTCCCATACATGTGACCCAGCCAGCTTGGAAAACTAACCACCCCCGTGTGTGGCTCACAATTCACGTTTGTAGAGCATGGGGGGAGAGGAGTTTGCTGTTTTACAGTGGCTCATATTGCAATTTTCCACAGCAGTAGCTTTCTCCAGGTTAGTTGGTTTAAAAAAAAAAAAAAAATTACATTTTTCTGGAACTCATGGAAATGATCTAATCAGCCTAGTTGAACTTCATGTAAATCAGCCTAATTAAAATACATCAGAGTGAAGTATGTAGGTCAGAGCAATATAAGGGCCGGTGCTGGGGCTCTGGCAACCTGAAAGGGCTTTAGACGTCATGGGGTGTAAGCAGCTCCGGCACACATGCCCCGGGCCGGGCTCTGCTAAGAGGGCTAATGTGACCCCCCTGAGTGATCAGCCCCGCTGGCAGTGTGGGAGCGGGCAGGCAGCGGTTGGGGAAGAGACACTGTTGAACCAGGAGGGCTCTGCAGGGCACTACTTGTGTGCAAAGGAGGTTAAAGAAGGCAGGGCTGTACAAGAAGATGGAAGGAGACAAGGGGAAACGCAAATTCAGATTAGGAATAATATGGCCTTTGTACTAGGGAGAAAAGTGATGCCAGGGATGCTTCACCTGGAAGAAAGTAAGTGATTTCACCATCCTTTTAGTGACACCAGCGATGCCTCCTCCAGCCCTGAGATGCTGCCCTGGTTCCTGCCCAAGGCTGCCCTGGCCATATCCAGAGCTGACCACAAGGGAGTGCTCTGATGATTGTCTGGGGCTTCAGGCAACAGGCTCGCTGGCGCTGCCCACTTGGCCGCAGCGACATGGGCTGCCCGAGCCAGGGACCCTGCACAGCCAAGCAAGTCGCAGGTGCATCCCAGCGCTGTTTCAGAGACAGCTTAACCAGAGCTAGCACGTCGAAATAAGCGGACACTGACCCAGTTACAGACTTGAGCCCCTTCCCTGCTGGAGGGAAGAGGAGCCCCAGGCACTGGAAGAGGGTGGTGGGCTGGCATCCGGGAGAGAACGGCTCAGTGCCCTGATTAAGTCACTTCCCAGCCCCCAGCACAGCTCTGAAAGCAGCACAGGCAAGCTGTAGGGCTCATTTAAGGCTGGCTGTAAGTAATCCTCTACGAGCCTCCCCTCCTCCTCCCACAAATACAGCCAGAGGATGAGGTAAGCACTGCGCTTCAGCAGCAAATCTGCTCCTTCTGCAGGTCTTGGAAAGGTAGGGCATTGAAAAGATGGTACAAATCCCGGGTGCCTCTGTCACCTTGTCCCTCCACGAAGCACTGGCAGCCAGGAAGCAGCCAGCGCTCCGAGTACAGGGGCACCCAATGCATTGCAGTGGGCTCATGCTTGCGTTTTGGAGGCGTCTCAGCAGTCCCCTGAAACAAGGCTGCATTTGGGACACAGCTCTTCCCTGCCTCGCCACACGGTGCAGACATTTTCAGACAATTTGTGTAAGTGCATGCATGAACAATGTGGCCCCATCGCAGAGGCTCCCAATCAGACAGCAGCCGGTCTCCTACTCCCCAGCCACACAACTAATGAGAATAAATATTCACCGTATGCGTAGAAGACAAGGCAAGAAGCAACGGACTTAAACTGTCACAAGGGAGATTTAGGCAAGAGACTAGAAACATTTCCTCAGGGTGATGACAGCTTTGTTGGAGATGTTATGAAACGCCCCTCAGATGCTTTCCAGGTCTGCAGGGTGCTGCTGATCCTGTGCTGGGAAGGACAGCAGATTTCTCCTGATCCCACCAGGCCCTGCCTTCCTTCCCTCACCAGACTGGATGCGCTTCAGGGCAGCACCAAGGACCATGGGCCCGATCCTCGCGGGGACAAGAGCTGAGACGCCTTTGTGCATGGCAGCACACCTGACAAATCCCTGCCTGCCCCTGACTTGGCTTTGCTCCAGATGTGTTTCACGTGGAGCTGGCCAGTGAGGTTCCCTGGAGTATTAGCACTCACTTGCCAGAAACAATGGGACAGCCAAGGAGTCCAGGAGCACTGCAAGAAGACGAGCTTGCTGATCCTTCAAATAGGTGAAGAGGCACGAGGTGATCCAGGGCTGCAAACAGACACTAATCAAAATAAAAGGTGCTTAAGAATTAAGGAGAAAACATCATTAATGCCAATTAGCATGGATCTGTGCTTTGATGGGGTCAGGAGGTTGCACAGAGACAGCAGTGCTGCTGTACTATAAAGGCATTGAACTGCTACTTGAGTTTTTCAGTGGATCTTCTCTAGTTACACCACCTGGTAAATAGGAAAGGACTTGATGTGTAAGAATTCTTTACCTACCATATTTTTTTATATTATTTTAACTTGCATCTCTTTTTTGGAGAGTGTAGGAAGGGCTAGAGGCAAAGGAGGTAAGAAAAACAATAGATGACTAATTATTTTAAAAGAAAAGTATTTATACAGATTTAAATCAAGGCCTGTAACAGCTTGTGTGTTCAATACATGGAACTTGAATCTTGAGGTTGAGAGAGTGTCAGGATAGTTCTGAAATTTCTAGAAACAACCAATATTTACGGAACTTAAGCAAGAGACCTCTCTGCATGGTGTGAACAGGCAGTTACGAGTCCAAGGCACAGATGTTATTTATTAGATATATAAATGTAAAATAATTTGTACATTTACAGGACAGCTTCCATTAGGCAAATCATAATTGCATAGAGTTATTTTCAGACAAAAAAGTGAAAACTCATCTTGAGCTAAGAACTAACAGTAAGTGAAATTTCACTGGTAGGCATGTTCCTTAGGTAAATGAAATACAAAAGTGAGCGGGATGATTATAATGCTTCTGTTCTAGGGAAAAAAGCATAAAGCAAAACACAGGGCACCAGTCAGCTACTCCAAGATGAGGCTGGCAGAAGTGTCTTGAATTCCGGCCCCTGCCCTAGTGAGCTGCCTTCTCAGGGAGGTGTCATCGCTGCTCTCCAGGAGAGCACTGCTCAGTTCGAGCTGAACCTCACCAGTCAGCATGTCAGCTGCAGAGAAAACCAAAACCAAAACATAGGTTGGGACAGACCAGGCTTGCCTAGATGGAGCCACAGATAAAGCCAAGATTGTTGCATACATTCTACCAACAATGCCTGCAAAGCTTCAGGGAGTTAAGAAGACAATTATATCTGTACAGCCACAAGTAGGGTAAGGAGGCACTGAGTGCTGCTGGCATTTGCTGTCCTCTGACTGCAGGGCAGAGCTGCCTGTGCCTCCAGCCCAAGCCAGACATCCAGAGGTTTTTGTGTGACTGCTCTTAGCCTCTCTCCCAGGCTGCCAGAAATTGCTGCAGGAAACCACTTCTCATGGAGACCTGGAGAGGGCGAGTTAATCCCAGCTGCTCAGAGCACAGCTGCACAACTGTGTGACTCCTGTGCCCCCACAGTGCACCCAAAGGCGCTCACAACCCATCCCTGCCACCCCAAGCACAGTGCCATACCAGCAGTGTCCCAGGCAGCACAGGGAGGATCCACTGGGCTATATACTGGGAGCTGCTGGATGATTACAGAAAACATTCCAGGGAGGGGAAAAGAGTTATAGCTCATGTGCTGCTGTCACTGTTGAATTACTGCTGTCCTATTTCCAGGTGGCTTGTAGCATCCAGCCTATGTAACACTGAAAAAACCAAGAGCATGCATCCAGGAAGTAACACCAGTCATGACCTAGGTTGGGGTCTTTACCCTGGAGATATGGGCTCCTCATAAGGCTAAGGAACTGTGGTAGGAAGCAGCTGAAAAATAAGTCACCACTGCACCCGACAGCCAATCCAGCAAAGGCAATTCTGGCTGTATAGCAGGAGAACAAGCCTAAGATAGAAAGCATTTGTTCATAGCACATCTCTGGACAGGGCTTTGCTTTCTACGTAAACACACTGCACTCTTGAGCTGGACAGACCCCACTGCAGTGGGCTATGGATCCAAACACCAGCAGCAGCTGTGGCACATGGCGTTCCACCAGCCCCTGCAGACAAATGTCTCTATGCATAAAGATGAAGATTAAAAAGAAGCCATGGACCCTCATCCATGGGGATGCTCTTGCATGTGCTGGAAGAGACTCAGAGATGAACATAGCAGAAATTTTCAAGTGAACGGATATGAAAACTTCCAAGTGACAGCAATGGTGAAGTAGCCAATATTTCCACAGATGTTGCCTTGAGCACTACGCCGGGGCGTCCCTGTGTCACTGGCTTGGTCAGTGGTACTGGAATATTAGGCAGAAGTGCTGAAGAAGCAGCCCCAAAGAGACTCACGTTAAGCCACTGCCTTCTGGGAATTACTCACCACTTTGGGCTGAGTTTGAAGCTCAACCTTCAACT
The DNA here is from genome assembly GCA_013399475.1 of Chauna torquata. Taxonomy (NCBI): domain Eukaryota; kingdom Metazoa; phylum Chordata; class Aves; order Anseriformes; family Anhimidae; genus Chauna; species Chauna torquata. Next base: position 155,331 of record VXAL01006018.1, on the reverse strand, counting down.
GACTCTTCTGCAACTTTGTGTTTCCACCGTGTCTGAGAAGAAGATTTGGGAAAAGTATTTTCACAGCATCACACAGCTCTGCAAACTCTTTGCTCACAGGTATGTCCTAGAGGGCAAAATCACTACAGGTAAGCAAGCACATGGTATGATTTACCCTCCCTCAAAAATAAATAAATAAATAAATAAATAGGTATTGCAACATATTCTGTACTCTCTCAACCCATATACAAAACTCTACCACAAACTTGTGAGATCTAGGACTGTTAGTCAACACCACCACGTTATGGGTAGGTATGAGATTCAACAAGCAGCGGCATCCTGTTCCCTGGGCAAGAAGCAGAAGAGCTAAGGTAATGATGAAACAGCACAGGAATCAAAGAAATATATGGGTTTTCATGCAAGCTCCTCAGCACTACTGAAAGTCAGTGAGCTAAGGCAGATAAAGGTAGAAAGTGCCCTGTCAAAAAACAAAACAACCCAAAACTGGAGAGAAAGTCAGGATAATGCCAGGATAAGCATTAAGCTCAGCATAATAGTCTACAGGAAGAGAAGTTAAAAAAAAAGGAAAGGAAAGATGGAGGTACAAGGGACAGCCACTGAATGACAGAGGAAGGCTCAACATTTCAGGGATCATCAGGTCTCTGTAAGGCAGACGTTTGGATTGTTCATAGCAAAGGATCAAGAAGGACACGATTCACCTGATGGGAACACTTACAGAGGTAACCTGGCTGTAAAGATTAAATGCAGGTGACCGCAGGGAAACTGTTTCCTCTGAGCTCACCATCACAGACTCCCTGTGTAGCCCACAGTGATACAATCAGTAGTCAGCAGAGCTAAGGTGCAAGTCTCCTCATCCTAAAGCAGATCTACGCACGAACTGATCTCATATACTTACCTCAGACGTAGTCAACTACATTGTATATGAGTTAGGCAAAACAAATCCCTTCTCAGTAAACAACTGAGTAACTATCATCTCTTTTTAGAAATTAAAAGTACTTGCTAACTAATTGATCCTAAGGGCATTAAGCAGCTACCAGTCTGAGAGAANACAATGCCTGCAAAGCTTCAGGGAGTTAAGAAGACAATTATATCTGTACAGCCACAAGTAGGGTAAGGAGGCACTGAGTGCTGCTGGCATTTGCTGTCCTCTGACTGCAGGGCAGAGCTGCCTGTGCCTCCAGCCCAAGCCAGACATCCAGAGGTTTTTGTGTGACTGCTCTTAGCCTCTCTCCCAGGCTGCCAGAAATTGCTGCAGGAAACCACTTCTCATGGAGACCTGGAGAGGGCGAGTTAATCCCAGCTGCTCAGAGCACAGCTGCACAACTGTGTGACTCCTGTGCCCCCACAGTGCACCCAAAGGCGCTCACAACCCATCCCTGCCACCCCAAGCACAGTGCCATACCAGCAGTGTCCCAGGCAGCACAGGGAGGATCCACTGGGCTATATACTGGGAGCTGCTGGATGATTACAGAAAACATTCCAGGGAGGGGAAAAGAGTTATAGCTCATGTGCTGCTGTCACTGTTGAATTACTGCTGTCCTATTTCCAGGTGGCTTGTAGCATCCAGCCTATGTAACACTGAAAAAACCAAGAGCATGCATCCAGGAAGTAACACCAGTCATGACCTAGGTTGGGGTCTTTACCCTGGAGATATGGGCTCCTCATAAGGCTAAGGAACTGTGGTAGGAAGCAGCTGAAAAATAAGTCACCACTGCACCCGACAGCCAATCCAGCAAAGGCAATTCTGGCTGTATAGCAGGAGAACAAGCCTAAGATAGAAAGCATTTGTTCATAGCACATCTCTGGACAGGGCTTTGCTTTCTACGTAAACACACTGCACTCTTGAGCTGGACAGACCCCACTGCAGTGGGCTATGGATCCAAACACCAGCAGCAGCTGTGGCACATGGCGTTCCACCAGCCCCTGCAGACAAATGTCTCTATGCATAAAGATGAAGATTAAAAAGAAGCCATGGACCCTCATCCATGGGGATGCTCTTGCATGTGCTGGAAGAGACTCAGAGATGAACATAGCAGAAATTTTCAAGTGAACGGATATGAAAACGTCCAAGTGACAGCAATGGTGAAGTAGCCAATATTTCCACAGATGTTGCCTTGAGCACTACGCCGGGGCGTCCCTGTGTCACTGGCTTGGTCAGTGGTACTGGAATATTAGGCAGAAGTGCTGAAGAAGCAGCCCCAAAGAGACTCACGTTAAGCCACTGCCTTCTGGGAATTACTCACCACTTTGGGCTGAGTTTGAAGCTCAACCTTCAACTGACTCTTCTGCAACTTTGTGTTTCCACCGTGTCTGAGAAGAAGATTTGGGAAAAGTATTTTCACAGCATCACACAGCTCTGCAAACTCTTTGCTCACAGGTATGTCCTAGAGGGCAAAATCACTACAGGTAAGCAAGCACATGGTATGATTTACCCTCCCTCAAAAATAAATAAATAAATAAATAAATAGGTATTGCAACATATTCTGTACTCTCTCAACCCATATACAAAACTCTACCACAAACTTGAGATCTAGGACTGTTAGTCAACACCACCACGTTATGGGTAGGTATGAGATTCAACAAGCAGCGGCATCCTGTTCCCTGGGCAAGAAGCAGAAGAGCTAAGGTAATGATGAAACAGCACAGGAATCAAAGAAATATATGGGTTTTCATGCAAGCTCCTCAGCACTACTGAAAGTCAGTGAGCTAAGGCAGATAAAGGTAGAAAGTGCCCTGTCAAAAAACAAAACAACCCAAAACTGGAGAGAAAGTCAGGATAATGCCAGGATAAGCATTAAGCTCAGCATAATAGTCTACAGGAAGAGAAGTTAAAAAAAAAGGAAAGGAAAGATGGAGGTACAAGGGACAGCCACTGAATGACAGAGGAAGGCTCAACATTTCAGGGATCATCAGGTCTCTGTAAGGCAGACGTTTGGATTGTTCATAGCAAAGGATCAAGAAGGACACGATTCACCTGATGGGAACACTTACAGAGGTAACCTGGCTGTAAAGATTAAATGCAGGTGACCGCAGGGAAACTGTTTCCTCTGAGCTCACCATCACAGACTCCCTGTGTAGCCCACAGTGATACAATCAGTAGTCAGCAGAGCTAAGGTGCAAGTCTCCTCATCCTAAAGCAGATCTACGCACGAACTGATCTCATATACTTACCTCAGACGTAGTCAACTACATTGTATATGAGTTAGGCAAAACAAATCCCTTCTCAGTAAACAACTGAGTAACTATCATCTCTTTTTAGAAATTAAAAGTACTTGCTAACTAATTGATCCTAAGGGCATTAAGCAGCTACCAGTCTGAGAGAAAGCCTCTATTCCAGAAGTGATGCTCTTTGGTAGAGCACATAAGACCTCTTGCGCCGATACCTCTTGTGCTGGTGATAGAGGACTGTCTTCTCAGATCTGGCAAATGGGATTCTTGTGCCATATAACGGCCATTTAGCTTCATCAGAAATAGAACAGAAATCCCTCAAAACTATTTGGATCGTCAGAGCAGAGAGCTCATGCTTCTCAGGGAATTTCTGAATTCACAGGAGGTCGGATTCCTTCCAGTCCCCAGCACCTTTGTGCTGAGAGCTGAGCCCTGCTTCCTCCACACCCTGCTGCCGCCTGAAGCCTAAGCAATGCCCAGTGTGGTGCACTCATGCTCCTCATTTTGCTGCACACACACTAAGTGGGGCCTAGGCACATACAAACGTGTCCATGTTTTCAAGCTGGGGGCCATTCCCAGTCCTCACTGGCCTACAACAACACCAGAGCCAGAATCCCTCTCGCAGCACTTTGTTATTCATATACCACACATTCAACCTCTTCTCACCCCTCCCTCTTCTTTCTGGTGTAACACTTACTGGCAGGTCCAGGATCTCCATGCCAGTGCCAGAATTTGCCTGTAGAGCTTTGAGGACTCCACAGCAGCCTTCACTCTGCATGGGATTTCTGATCATCTGAAGTCAGAAAAGAAAAAGCAGGAGGATCCATGACATCTCTTCCCCTCCCTAACACATTTTTCTTTGGCACCACAGAAGCTTCAACTTGTCTCTTCAAGTTGGACACTGCTTAGCACAAAACTGTCACCCTCCTACAGCAACAGCCAACTATCGGCCACACACTAAAGCCTCCTCATAGCCAAAGGTCAAGAGACATGAGCTGTATATCTGAGAGAGCATGGGCTGCAGGAGCGGCTCATGGCTGACCACAGACACTGGCAGGAGTCCACCCTGAAGCAGAATGGGGCTACAGTGTCCCAGTGCACAGAGGAACAATAGCCACGGCTATGGGAACAGGCCACCCAGGAGCCCCCACATCAGTATGGCCCTGCTGCTGCTCCTGTGGCACAGCTTGGCTGGGACACCAGAATTTCCTGTATGAACTTTGATGGTACCAGTGGTCCCCAGTGGGTGACATACCAGTACCAGTAAGAAAAGAGATGTAGGTATGGGCTTTATGGCCAAAAACTGTCTGGGAAAACAGGTGACTGCCAGGCAGCGCTCCCTCAGAGCTGCCTAAACAGCAAGCAAAGGCAAGGCATAGAGTGGTACACCAAGGGCTCTCAAGCGGCCATCCCAGTGCTGACTGTCATGCCCTACTGTTGCAGAGAAAGGACGCTGCCCATGCTCAAATATGTGGCAGGACAGGCTGCGGTTCACACAGTGGCAAGCTCATAGAAATCCCTGTTCACAGAGGAAACTGCTGGATACAAGCACTCTGTCTCAATGGCAACATACTGCAGGGAAGCATGGGAGGAGACAGGCTTGGGCGAGCGGCTCCCTGATTTTGCCGTGGATTTGCTCTAAGAGGTTCCAAGCCAGGACAGGACACACATGCATCAGTGACATTTAAACACGCAGAAGAGGCTCCAATACCTTCCTAGGAAAGTTACTTACATTAAGGATCTTCAGAGTCTTGTTTTCTTTCAAGCCAACTGTAAATCGCAGAGCTCCTTCCACCGAAATACGATTATTGCTAAAAACAGATAAAAGGCATGCTTCACACACTGCACTGAGCTGCAGGCTTCCATATCCACACAGCCGGGCTGATATAAGACACTGTTTGCATACATTGCTCAGGCAAAGGATATGCAACCTCCTATTTCAGCCAGCTCTGAAAACATATCCAGAGGGAATTCAGGGCAGCTCCAAATAAATAACTGTACTGAGAGGCTGGAACTAGTGAGGAGTTGCCAAATCCAGCAGCCTGATAGAAGCAAGGCTGCCACAGCTCCATGCCCCCAAGTTCAACTAGTAGTAAGGCTCACCATGTATTTCCAATAGGTAAATACACAAACATACGCAACATATGCACTTGGCTGGTCACACAGTCCAACAGAGACAGAAACACTCAATATTCACACCTTGTCCCTCTGTTTTCCCATGCTTGTTCCTCCCCAAACCACCTGGATCCCTTCACTTGCCTTTGGTTTCTCCCCTAAACAACCTGTAACATGCCTTGTGCAATCCCCAAATGCTCTTCCCCGACATCCCACAATGTGTCCCACAGCCCCTCGGCTGTGACCCCTTGGTCTGTGCGATGACTCTCATCGACTCATCCTGACAGGCCACCGCTGGCCCATGGGATCAGTGGCTCTCTGGGAGAGCCCAAGGGGAGGCCAGGCAGGGTGCCATTCGGCTGGGTTATCTGGGTTCACCTGCCTGCCACTTGCTTTCGTGCTCCTTTCTGTTTACAGAGATGAGCCTTTATGGGCTGATCCCTGTCCTGCGATGGGTCTGAGAGTGGCTGGGGCAGGAGATTACTCATGTTTTTCCTGCCATTGTGCCTCTGGGTCCTCTGTGTGTACATGGAGACAAGGTTTTTATCACACAACCTAACAGAAACCATCTCTCAGTGATGGTCAATTCCTTCCCTCTTGTCCATAGGACGATTTAGCAAAACTTAAGTGCCTACAAATATCAGTGTCCTTTGCTTTCCAAAGGACGAAAGTCTGTTCTGCTGCACCACCAGTTATGGTGAGGGTTTCCTACACACCTAAACAGGGAACGGCAGAGCTAATTTGTTCCTCTAGTGCTGCAAGCTGAAGATACACAACCTGCTTAGACTGAGGAGCATGTAGGTGTTCATGCAAAGCAGCCCTGGCCTCTCAGGGACACCTATGAGTACAGGCACAAATCTTGTGCTAACAGCTGTATGCACCTTCCTGGACAGAGCAGCCTGTACACAGAGCCCAGATGCATTATCACAGACATTTTAGTTTCATCAGTCAGACCAATTCACTCCTCACTCATTAAATCAGATATTCTTTACTTTCCAGGAGCTTGGAAGCGCCTGCTAACCTTATGCTCTTGCAAAATGGTAACCATCAACTCATCTGCAGGGTTTGATACTCTGCAGAGCTCCTCCTGCTCCAGCCTTCCTTGCCAGCCTACCCCCATCATGTTATTGTCACCCAGAACCATTTCTAGTTAGATTAAATTCTCCATAGATACACTCCTATAAACACAAGCTTGCTCCACAGCCTTCCTACAACCATCTTCATCTGCTCTTTTCTTTTTTCCCTTCTCTGGGACAACTTCCATCTGTCATATTAATGACTATGAACTTGTTGAGATCTCAGCTTCTTGGCTGCACTGCTTCCATTGCTGTTTCACAAGCAATCCAGCCCTAAGCATGCCTGCCTACAGGCCATGTGCTGAATAGAGGCAATGGTCCATTTCCTGCTCCAAACATAATATTTTTTTCTCATACTCTTAAGCCTCATTTCTGCAAGTTTTAGCAAGCTGGTTTTTCATAACTGATCAACTGTCTCATCAGGACCCCTCTACCAGTTACAACATTCTTGTCTCTGTTGCTGTAAACTATGGCAACTTTGGTACCATCCTTTGTCTCTCGTACCAAACTTTTCTATAGCATTGCTTGGTTTTGGACTGCCAAGCTGACACAGAACTGGTGCCACGGAATATGCCACTGGGAGATGGCAGAAAAGTAACATGGATCAGATCTTATTGCACCTCAAGTTTAAGGAGAGGAACTGGCATTTGGGTTGAGACCAGCAGCACTAGCATTTCGTGGTGTTCCCTTCACCTTACACACCTACTGCTAACTGGGGTAGGAGATACCAATGGCTGCTGCAGGTTTTGCCCACCATATTTGATCTCAGTGCAAAATGGGAGAAAATGTGCAGCAGGTCCAGCATCTGACTCACCTAATGTTGAGTTCTTCCAACACATTGTTGGCTTTAAGAGCCTCCCCCAAGGCAGCTGCTCCGCTATTGCCAAAGCCATTGTAGGAAACATCCAGCACCTTGAGGAATATGTTCGCCTGTAGTGTGACATAAACACACAACTTAAAATCTCCCTGTTACTTGATACAACCTTGAAGAAATACCCTTTCTGTGTACTACTATCCCTTCTACTGTCCAAAAAAACAGTTGGAGGATTGCTGCACTAGTCCTTGGATGGGACATGTCATCTGTATAGAAGAGGTGAAACCAAATGACTTTAGCGGCCCCTTTTAGCCTAAAAGGCTGGAAGAACTGTTTCTTATTTTAATGAGAAACTACTCTCTTTTAGAAGAATAAAAAGTGTGTATGGAATACAAAACAATTTCTGTATTGATTTATTAAATCAGAATTGCAATGAAACAATCTAAAACATTCATTGTAGTAATTTTGACTCTAAAAAGGGAAAGAACTAGAAATAGAGAAATAAAAGCATATGTAATACGTCAATAAACAATGGATGATTTTGCTCATTCAGTTCCAAGGTCTGTATGATTCTAGATCATAGATGGCTGGTGGACAGACAACAGAACAAGGCAAACAGCACATGATGACATTCACATTCATTTAAATGGATAAAGCTTTGTGTGAGATTTCAGAACTTAAAAATAGGAGTGAAAACATTTCCTACCCCCAAGCCTTTGGCCAAAGCAGCTGCCCCTTCGCTATGTAGATGGTTCCAGCTTATTTTAAGTTCCTTTAGTCCAATGTTTTCTGCTATTGCCATTCCAAGAACTTCACCTTAAGAAAAATACATGATGCAAAACAGTTAAAGAGTTAAAACAACTAGCTGCCTTGCAAAGTAGGAAGGTCAGGTTAGTTTAGGCATCTCTCTGTAACTGTCTGTGCTACCTTTGGGCAGGCAATTAGAACTACAACATATTATTTTCTTTTACACCTTGTTTACCACAGACACAAAGCAGAAGCTGCCAGACAATAAAGTATATGTGTTCTCTGACTACAGGCTGCAAATGTAGCCTGTGGAAGAGAAAATCCAATCGCCATATAACAGAGCTCATGCTGGAAGGGCTGACTGCCAGGCTCATTCTCCAGCCTGATGCAACTCTGAAAGCTGACACCAAGTAACAGGTAGTGTCCCACAGTCTCTCACTCATCCCCAGCTCTGGCCTCCAGCCAACTGAAGTCTGTTGGTGGCAGAGAAGCCAGCTCTGCTCTCTAACCTCTCCCAGAGCTCTGAAATCTGAAGAGGTTTCTCAGCAAATATTCTGCAAGTGTCTGATGGGGCAGGAAAGAAATGAGGTCAGCAACCAGCACAGAAGAAAAGGAAGCCATGGCCATGCCTGAAGACCAGAAGACAGGAGAGCTGTTTGGCTGTAAAGGCAGCGGGAGTGGAAAGAAAAGCAGCCATTGCAGCCGTCGAAGATAATAAGAAAAGGAAAAGAAAAGAAAAAAAAGAAAAAAGAAAAAACAGAACAAAACTGAGAAGAAGCCAAGTGAAAGGCTTCCCAGTGGCCAAAAGAGACAAGGATTATGGTTGTTTCCTCTCTTGTGAGCCAGAGAAGCCTACTGAAGACATGGAGGATCTTCAACGAGGAGGCTATAGCAGATGAGATGTGTGATGATACAGGGTTGTAAAGCAGTAGGTGGGGAGAAGATGGTGGATTTTTCATGAAAAACACGACCAGGTTTGGGGAGGGAGAATGTGGATCTGAGAGACAGCATGGGATGTGGCATGGGAGAGCAGAAATTCAGTGTCTCCATTTTCAAGTGTGTATCCGTCACAGATAGTGTTGGAGGTGGATGGATTTGGAGCACAGCTGCAGGGTGAAACCAGGAGTAGGGAGAAGATGTGAATCTTCAGCCTGGAGATAGTAGCAGAACACATGGCTGGGGTTGCCTAAGGACAGCCATAGATAGAGAAAATGAAGCATGTGCCAGCAAGCGCAAAAAGTAAATGAGCATAAAGGTTGAAGAGTCAAGCATTAGCAATGACATCATGAGGAATGTTCTCCACAAGTGGACAGTCAGGAAGAAAGGATGGGAGAGTTCAGCCCGGCATGAGTGGGCCTGGTGAAACCAGTACAGACTAAGGTCAAGAGAGCAATAACTGGGTTTCCTCACTCAACACAGAGCATCACAGGAGCACTGTGAATGCAAGATGTAATGATTAAATAACAGCGTGCTTAAAAATCAGGAGCCAAAGAAAAAGAGCAATATGCATTATCGAGGTGTAGGGAAGGGGCACACTCACAGGAGAACAGGAAAATGGAAAAGAAATTGCCAAAGTCACTAGCAAAGGAAGTCCCCAAACCACAAGCTGTCAAAGGTGGCAGAGTACCAGGGAAGCACACCTGCCTACTCAACCCTCACATCCTTCCCTTGGCATCTGCAACCACCTCTCAGCAACAGGGAGCTACGCTAGAAGGACTGTTGGGCAAACTCAGTTCTGCTGATTGTTTTCTCTTCTTATTAAGCATTTTACACATCTGTGAAATTTGAACCGAAATAATGATCAAGAAAAAAAGCAAACGATAGTTCAGTGAAAGAAAGAGCATCAGAACTTTGAAACTAGTAGGAACAAGGGAAAGAAATAGAAAAGGATAGCTTGCAATTCTGTAAGAAAAGATAATGAAAATGAACAAGCCATCACAGCTTGACATTGGTTTTGCCTAGAAAGAGCCAAAAACACTTTTCAGGAAACTGAAAGTACTAATCGACTCTGCTCCCTAAAGGTCTGAGGCAAGCAAGCAATTCATTCAGCTGCACTGATAACTTCTGCAGCATCCCTCTCTATGCAAGGTACGCAGACAGCACTTTACCTGCTTTGTCACCAAACATGTTGTAACTCAGACCCAGAATTTCCACTTTGCTGTTTGAAGTTATGGCATCTGCTAAATACTTTGCTGCACCGTCATCAAATTCATTTCCTGAAAGCTGGAGGGACACAACTGTAGTATTTTCGAGAAGCATAGCAGAAAAGGCCATAGCTCCTTCAACGCCCAATTTGTTGTCAGATAAATCGACAGCTGGGGAAAGAAAAAACATTATCAGATCATCAAATCGTACCATAACTGATGCCAGGGAGGTGCCTGACCTCTACACTGTAATGGCAGAAGCAGTGCCAGACTCTGAAAGTAAGAATGATGAAACTGGTCTAACATAGCATTTTAACAGGAAAAACAAAACTTCATTTTTCAGTTCACAGCCTGTCTCTAAGATATAGCCTTCATTCAAGTTTCACACATGAACACAGAATATGAGACAAAAGCACTCCTTGTACATCTGCGCTTCCCACTCCAGGCACTGCCTATGTTCAGCAAAGTTACAGCAGGTTTCTTGGTTCTTCATCACGGCACAAAAAAAGAGTGTAGGCTGGTAGAGACAGCAAAGCTAAATGTAACAACATTAATGGATGTGAAGACTGACACTGAGACACAAATACGAAAGCCTGAGCTTCTCTGCCCACTTGTATACCGAATGACTTTCCCTAGCACAGAAATAACAGAACCCTTAACATCTACCACTGAATTCAATGACCAGAGAACAAAAATAAGGAAATCCTATGTTAATCAGTGTTTCACAGTACTGAATCTATCACTTTCATCTATGATAACTTCCTGACAAAACAGACTGGGGTTGCCTTAGTTATATGAGAGCTGTGTTCTATTCTCAGCTGTCTAAACTGACCTTGTTCTTTGTGAATAAAATATATCCTTCAGAGCAGGAACCATTTTGACTTAAAGCAAAGTTCTGGCTGTATCCAAAGAGGGGTCTGGAGATTCAGACATTGAAACAGGAGGTTAATGCAAGTACTGGAAGATGCAACACAGAGACGTGACAGGGGCTCCACACAGACCCGTGCTGTGCCTCTGCTCTACACTCTTCACGCAGAAACAGCCCAGGGACTCCTAATTGTCTCTGCACATAACATCTTCAAGTTTGGTAGGGCTATTGAGTGCAGCTGCTTCTGGGTAGGTGCTGGCACAAGAAGCTGTATCCCACCAAACAGCCTTCACCACATTGCAGAGTGTACACCAAACACTTCACTACTCTGCAGAGCCAGGGCAGAACCCTTTTCCCCTGCCATGTGTAATCCACAATCCAGATCAACTGTCCATTTGTAACTGGGAGTTGCTACTTAACTTATGAAAGTCAGGAATGTTGACTCTGGAAAAGCAGGGACTAAAACCAAGATCTCTAGACACGACACTGGCCGACTGAGGCTTAACTATGAGGAAGCAGTGCTCTGCTTCTGCTCCCAAATTACTACAGAGTTATTAGATGTGAAGGGTCCCTGGGAAGAGCAGACAAGTGTTGCTGCCAGAACAGAGGCCTGAGATTCAGTATAGATGGGCTTCTCTTCCACCTGTCCCTACTTAGAGGCTGTCTTCCTAGATGCCAATCCTGCATATCCAATTTACAAAGCCTTAACCGCTACTAACCATAACCTCCAAATGGTCTAAGTTTCAGGTGGATGTCTCTGATCTACAACCAAAGCAGAAACTTGCTCTTTCTCCTGGTACTCTTTGCAGGAAGAGCAGGACTGAACTGATTCCAGTTACTGAAATCATAACTTCACAAAAATAAAGGCAAATACAGATCCACAGATACAGATGGAGAAAGGTGACAAAGCAGCACAGTTTTAAACACTCACTGTTCAAACAGCACCCCAATTCTCTTACGCTTTTCACAAAAGTAGTCGCTGTAAGGGTGGTACTGGTTAAATGCAGCACAATTTCCTCCTCTACAGCAAAGCTTCCACCAGAGAACAGCAGGAAAGATAATACAAACCTGAAATGTAGCAGTTTTCTTTCAGCATCTCCGCAATTGCAGCTGCCCCTTCTCCCAGCAGCCAGTTGTCACCCAGGTCTAACTTGACAACAGAGGTATCATCCACCAAGGAAAGAGCTAACGCCTTGGCACCCTGCAACAGAAACCTCACAGTGGGTCATTTACAGTTTCACCGTCTTCCCAAAGCTCTGCTGAACATTCCCGTTTCAGCTCTTAGCCTGGCAGGGATCAGGGGGATTTCACAAAGCAATCAGCAGGATTGGGCAAAAATATCCCCCTTCCAAAATTATTTAAAACTAGATTGGAAAAGCAAACACTGAATATGGTTTACATTCAAAAGATTTCATTTAATTTATGTTGTTAATCATGAATTAATATCTCCTTCCGTAAAAATAATGAAAAATGCTTCTACTGAGAATATTCATGATGTAGAACAAAACGCTCTGGCCTCTGTGCCCAACAATATGCCTCTCCAGACATCACTTCTACCTGGCAGCCTGTGAACGCAGCTAGCACAAGCACCCCCGTAGTTTACTGCAGGCTGCTCTGACTCCTGACCTCTATGTATAAGCTTCGACTGAGCCAGTATCTTGGTCCTTGATCAAGGGAAATTCTTAATTTCAAAAAAATATCCAGAATGAAACAGAAGTACTGCAATGCCCTTGTGATTACTCAACAGATACTACAAAATCAAGTTATGTTCTCCAGCCCTGGATATCAGACACAGGAAAACGAACTGGACAAGGACTCAGAGAACTGTTGTAGATGAAATAAACTTAACAAAGCGAATGGATTTATCAACAAAAATGACTATGAAAGGGCTATGCCCTTTTTATGGTCCAAAGTACTAAAATGCACACTTCAAGCAGCTTTCATGGGTGGAAGTAGACAACAAGAACCAGTGTGCACACTTAAAAATGATTGTAATTTCTTCTTCTGAGGCACTGGAACAGGTTGCCTGAAGAAGTTGTGGGTGACCCATCCCTGGAAGTGTTCAAGGCCTCGAGTATCTAGTGGAAGGTGTCCCTGCCCATGGCAGGGGAATTGGAACTAATACACATATACGTAAGTGATATGGAATCTTTGAGATCCCTTCCAACCCAAACCACTCTAGGGGTCTATGATTCTTTAAAATGCTAAGGTTCAAGTTTTAAAATGTGGAACACCATGGGGAGACCACATGCCCAGGCACGGTATATCTCACCCTCCAGGTCCCGGGAAGGAGATGCCCTGCCACTCTGAGCCCCACCAATGCCTCTGCTCCCTGAAGCCAGGCACCAAATG
>VXAL01006018.1:67727-141099 GCA_013399475.1 Chauna torquata | reverse complement strand
CGGCGTGGCAGCTTCGCCAGCTCCGCTGCCAGAAAAGTAAGGTTGCAAACTCCAAAGCAAAAAGTGTTCTTTAAAATGTAATGGTGTGAACACGATGCTAAGATGCCGTCTTGCCTCCTAGGGAGAAAATGTGCTTTTTCTGGTTACCAACTTCATTGCTACAGCAAAGCAAGCCCAAGGCACCTGCCCCGAGGTAAATAAGTTTTGCTGTTGGTTAGCCCAGGGCTGCATTAGGGTCGATTTGTAAAGCTTGCCGGTGCTGCTGTCCTGTAGCTGCACAGGAACTCTGCAGCACCCCCCAGTGCAAGACCAGAAAGAGAAGAGGGATTTTTATTCCAGGCGAAGCCAATTTCCCTCATTCTCATTGCTCTAGATTTCACTTGCTCTGTCATACCCGCGTGAACCAAAATTTGTATCCAGGCAGTCTGGCCACAATCACTTGTGGTGACCAGCAGGACTAAGGACATGGTCTGTTGGGTCCTCACCAACTCTCTGGGCTTCTTGAGGGGTGGTGACACTGTACGATCTTTGCAGGCTTTCTGCTGTCTTTAGACAAGGGATGCTCTGGGGAGGTTAGGTAGCATTGCCCCGTTCATATTATATATCCATACTGCAGATGGCATGAGCGTTCCCATCCCTCTAACCCCGGCTAATACTTTTTTGTTACCTCTGTTCCTTCTGCAGTCCCATATGTCCTTGACTTCCTCACTTGCTCTGAAGACTTGCTTCTCTTACCTCTGTTCTGCCATTTTTTGCGATACTTTTACACACACGCTCCGTGGACACCTCTGCCACATTTCCCTAAATAACATAACTCCCACACATAACTGTCACATAGCTCCCTTCTGCAGTGCTAGTATCCTCTTCATTGTATTGTCCTATTTTTAAGAGGAATGGAGCACAAGAGCTAGGTGGTTTCCCAGTCAGCAAGCACTTAGTGGTATATATTCTCTGAGAGAAATCTTCCCAATAAGGCTGGATTCAGGCCAGCCAACTCTCCCAGACTGGACCCTGTTTGGCAGACAGGAGCAAATGTTCTTTAAGCTAAACCACTGCAGTCCCCTTGTGCCAGAGCCAAGCACTGTTTTCCTAACGGTCCCTTGGCTTTTGCTGTGGGCTGCTGTGCTGTGCCCAGCATGATCCTGCCTCCCAGCTCTCCCTGTGCTGCAGGCTCCCAGGCTGGGCTCTCCCTGAACATGGCCCACAGACTGCGGAAGAGGAGGAGCAGCCCTGTTTTCAGGCTGGGGAAAACGGTCCTTCTTTAATGTGTTAAGAAATCCTAAAGCAGGGACGTCCCCAGAGGAAGACGTGTGCCGTAGAGTGTTTCAGGGCTCTGAGACAGGTGGTGACTGGCATCTCTGGATGCTTATTTTTCCAGTCTGCCAGCCAACAAGACAGAGAGCAGAGCATTTCATCCTGTTGTCGCGTGTCTGGGTGCCTGTGACAGCCTTCACCCAGTGCTGCTCTCCAGTAGTTCCTGAGTCCTAGTTTTCGGGCTGTAGCTGAAATGCGTGTTTGGAAACTTTGAAGGTTTAGCAGTGGCAGCTTTGGACTTCGCAGGAGGATCTGAATATTCTCAGCTACCACAGTATTGTGTGCTGGCGGACCAGGGAGCAGGTCTGGCTGGAGGCAGGACAAATTAATACAAAGGTGTGTTCTGATTAATTGACTGATAAGCATTTGGCTACATATGCGCATTACTGAGTGAGGTTGCCATTGGCACTGCCCAAGCTGTGAGACAAAAGGGGACTTCTTATGCCAAGGCTAGAGCCAGCACCCTAACACAGGCCAGGTTGTTTTAGCAGCTGATGTCTGCGGTGAGCTCATATCTGTGGCTGAGCAGTGACGTACCGCTTAGGGAAACCATTCAGTACTGATCTCAAATACTTTGAGTGACTGAAACCTATCTGCCTCTCTTTATAAGGAGCTCTGAAGGTCAATGAAGATGATTGAAATAGCCTTAAAGCTAGAAGGCATTAGTCAGCCCTGTCCAGATGCAAGCTAAGGGAACATTTCACATAAATCATGGTCTGTCGTTAGCACATCCAGTGGTTGCTCAGCTCTTACAGCTCCAGATGCCGCTGATGGATGTGCTTGTGAGTGTCACATTGCCCCAGGTAATGAAGGACCGCATCCTCAGGATGAGATGGTTGTTAGATTTCAGGAGAAGCCTCATCCCTGTTTGCTCATATCTGATGCTACTGGTGGTCTTTGCTCTCCAAGATTTGCTTTGCTTCCTGGCCCAGGTACATGGATGTACAGCTGTTGAGGGTGGGGAATCAGCAGTTGTTTCTGGTAAAGATTAAGAGTAAAGTCATTCTCTACCCAAGTCTATTTACTTTCTGTAGTCGCAAATAAACCTTTCAGCCCTGAAGTTTCAAGAGTTTATGCACAGCACATCTCAGCTGTCCACACAAGCACTTCTTTGCTGCCCCTTTCTGAAATCATTCTTGTCCCAGGAACAAAAATGCTGTGAACTCTGAGCAGCATCTGAGCTGCCCTGGAGAAGCCAAGCTCTGCTGTGAGCACCTTGGGGGATGTCTCCCAAAGAAGTGTAGGTGTTCACCTGCTTGTCAGCAAGTCTGTTCTAAATGTGAGTGAGCTCATATTTCTGTCCTGTCCCAGACCTGCAGTTCTCAGGTAGGTTCCTAGAAAAATGTTGCTCCTAACTTTCTCAAACATTTAAGCTGTTTCACAGCCAAGATGCAGCCACAGTTTAGAGAGCTTTAGGAGTACAGGTCCAGGGCCCCATGATGGCTTTTAACTCAGGCTAGATCTCTTTGCTTCTCTCATGATGCACACTTGTAGCACACCTAACCTGGTTCTGGTCATGCCTGTGGAGGGTGCCAGCACCAACAGGTTTTCAAGGCTGACTTCCGCTAGAAGGTAGTAGGGGAGGTATGTTGGAACCTTCTTGGCCAGGCTTTCTGGAGGTTTTCTGTTACATCATCACAGACTTCAGTACAAGGTTTGCAGCTTGCATGCCCTGAACATCCAGAAGTGTCTGTGTATGACAAGCAGCACTTGGCATGTTTCTTATTATCTGGACTTGGGAAGGGACCAACACTCACCTGCAAATATTGGTTGTCTGGATCCTTCTGGAGATCCTTGACATCTGAATCAGATTGAGGAAGACAAAGTACTCTTATGAGTAAGTCCTTGTTACGTCCTTGCATGTGGGTCCTTCAAGCTATGAGTGGCCCATCGGTGGGCATGGGAGGCACAAACCTGGCAGACACCNCTTCCCCTTAAACATCCCATAGAAAGTGGTGTGCATTCCCAAAATGCTCTTCTGCATCCTGTAACGGTTCCTGTGCCCTCAAGGTAGTGACATCTCAGTCCCAAAGGTGCTTCAGAGACCTGCTCCTCTTGACTGTCATGATGGGTTTCACACTATGGGGTTGAGGCGCTTGTGGGACAACCCTGGGAGGGGCCTGGACAGGAGATTGCTTCCTCTGCCTCTGTAATTGGGGTTTCCCCACCTGCCTGTGAGTCTCTGGGCATGGGGAGATGTATCTCTGATGGGCTGGTGGCTCCTGTGATGATCAGGAAGTAGCCGGGGTAGGGTGTTTCTCGTATTCCCCTACCTGCCAACATCTCTCTCTGTTTGAACAGGAGCTTGTTTCTACTCCTAGCGATCAAGTGGGTCCAGAGTGAGGGTGAAGCTTTCATTGTCTCCTGTAAAGCTTGTGTTATGCTGTATTTGGGGACTCTTCATCCCGTCCATGGGGGAACGGTGGTGGTGCTCTACAAGGTACTCTTGGCTCTGCCCGGTAAGGTCCTCCAGAGCCTGACTGTGCTTGTTCCCAGTCCCAGCCAAGAGGTCTGAGCTAGCTCCCAAGGGTTCCCTTGCCGCCAGGGTGGAGGAGGTGAGCACCCCAGACAAGTGGAAAGGATCGTCCTTCGGAGATGCATCCCTCCTCACTGGCTGCAGGCTGCCCAGGGTGCTGTTTTGGAAATGATGTATGTCTCCTGTAAGGGTTTGGGACGTGCACTGAGAAACAGGAGCAACTGCACAGAAATATGGGTAAGTGACTGCGTGGCCTTAAATGGCTGTGCAGCAGAGTAACAGCGCTTCTCTCCTGTCTCTCTCAGAGCCCCTCAGTGCTAGATGGGATGTGCACAGAAGATGTGGACTGTCCCATGGGAAACCCAGTGGTTCATGGCAATGGTACTGGGTGTTTTGCTAAAAAACAAACAAAGAAACAACAACAAAAAAAGTTAATTCAACATGCCTGCTAGCAAATAAATTCACAGAGGTACCTAACTGCCTGACTTCAGTGCTTTTGTAAGTGTGCACTGAAGCACTCTCCAGCCATTTATTCTTGGCAAAACCTGTTACTGCTGAGAGAACAGGTGCTGCTGGCAAAAGGTGCTGTCAGCAGCAAATACAGAGGTGCTTTGTTTTTGATGTCGGCTGATAGAATTGAAAAAAATGTGTTTTGTGATTGGCAGGTTTGCCTTTTGTAATAAAACCCAGATTTTATTTCATGCCGATTAATATTAGAAACCCATGTGAGTTTAGCTGGAAAAGGGATATTTTGGCTTTAGGAGGTTGGTTGCCAGAGCTTTGTGTGCTGGATTGCCTCAGCAAATTGTGTTTCCATCCAGGGAGCAGGTGGCTTCAGCAGCCACCAGGCAGGAGAGGCCATGCTGGACAGACAGACAGTGAGTCAGCAGCAGCAACCAGCTTCTTGTCTTTGTAAAACAGCTGCTGTCACTTGGCCTTGAGGGAGGGTTTCACAGAAAAGTTGTTGAATGGGGAAAACACTGAAGATGATCCTAGGGTCATCTTTGTGGTTCAGGAGCTGCAGAGAAGATGCTTCAATAAGAGAGTAGTAAATGATACAGATTGTCTCATTTCTAGGGATAAAAACTGGGAAATGTGTGATGTTCAATACCACCCATTCCACCTGTGAGATCTACGGCTGGTGCCCTGTGGAGAACAGCACTGTGCCCAGGTATGGCACAGAGCCAGAGGACAGCGGGCAGCAAGAGCAGCCTCTGAAGGGCTTTGGTTGCTGCCCTTTGTGCTCTGGGTAATCGGTGTCCCGATCCTACCTATCCAGGGGTAGCCAAGCTCAGGGAGGTCTTTGACATTGACGTGGATCTACCTACCAGTCAGTTAAGCCCAGAGGAATTCACACAAGATCATTTCTTGCAATTGTCCATAGTAACCTAAGTCCTGGGATCATGGAAGAGACTGCAGAGTGAGGGGAATGGGGACATGCCTTGGCTGCTATGCAAAATTTGAGTTCATTGGTGGTTGTTTTCCAGGAAACCTCTTCTGGCTGAGGCGGAGAATTTTACTCTTTTTATAAAAAATACCGTCAACTTCACCAAATTTAACTTCTCCAAGTAAGTATGATGCCCTCCAGCTGGCACTGTGCGTGCAGCCTGGTCCAGCCTCTGCACTGAACTCCTCTGCCCAGAGGCTGAGCAGGCGAGATGTCCAAGAGGCCATGTGCCATCCAGGACGGGTGGTGGCTTGGGCAGTTAGGGTTCAGGGTGCTGTGTTCAGGAGAATGCTGGTTGCTTTGGCTGTGTATGTGTTTGTAGATGTAAGAGCAGTGGGATGGGGAGCCCCCGGAGGGATTGCTGGCCTGTCTAGAGCACTGCAAGCAGAGCAGGAGAAGGCCAGTCATTCCCAAAGCCTCATTTTACCCCATGTTTTTGCATCTTAGTCCCTGCAAGTCCATATATTGCTGAGGGAACCATTAGGGCTGTGATTTACCAGTCATCTAGATAAGAGACCTTAGCCTGGCTTGAGTATAGCCTGAGACAGCATTGTCTTCCTCCCTGATCCATAGTGCTTACAAGCAGGTACAGTGTTTTTCACGATCTCCAGCAGCACACTTCCCTGACTGCCCCCTCAAGTGCACAGCTTCTCTTATGGCTGGGAGCAGACACCAAGGAAGGCTGAGGGAGAGGGGGCTGGTGCCTGCGGGGGATTCTGTACAGGCAGAGAAGATAGATGGAAGGGATGAAAACGCATCCCCTGTGCTGCCTTACTCTGGCAGGAAACATGCCCTGGAGTAGCTGAACTGTCCCTGCTGTCACCCCATGAGCTAGCACTGGGTCAGCACATCTCACAGGGTGCCTGATACCATGGGAGTGAAGTGCCCAGGGAAGAAAGGAGAAGCATAGAGGAAGAGGTAGGGGAAAGGAGCTGGAAGGGCTGGAGCATGGCAGGATGTACCAGGAGGTCGTAACTCCGAGTGTGATTCCCTCAGGCCAGTTATCCTCCACCATCATGCAGACTGAGGCTTGAGGAGGGCCCCTGAAGCAGGAGCATGTCTCCCGTGCATCCATCGCTCCTTGGGGATGCTGGGACCTGTGGGAGGGTGTCCTTTTCAGTTTCGCAGCAGGGCTCCATGGCTTCCCACACCTCACTGCACCTGTGACAGCTCTCTCCCTTTCCTGTTTCAGGGGCAATACTTTGGAAACCAATGACCCCACCTATTTCAAGAGCTGCATGTATGATCCATTTTTCAACCCTTCCTGCCCTGTGTTCCGTATCCGTGACATGGTGGAGGCAGCTGGAGAGACCTTTGGGGATCTCGCATTGCTGGTATTTGCTTTTCCTTTTAAAGCCTGGAGGAAGACTGTGAATTCAAGGGTGTGGGCAAGGGAGGGGCCAGGCTGACCCTTAAATGAAAAAGAAATGGCCTGATCTCTCTGTGTGATCTATGAACACCTTAACAGTAGAGAGCTCAGCAAATCTCCAGTCCCTGGAGTAAAATGTGTGTTGGCGTGCTGCAGGGAGGAAGCATCAGCGTACGCATTGAGTGGGACTGTGACCTGGATCAGCCTTCTGCCCAGTGCCAGCCACAGTACAAATTCATCCTGCTGGACAGGAGGTACAATTTCAGGTGAGGGTGCCAAGACAGTGGCCACATGGGTGCCTGGGATGAGCACACTGCAGTCACTCGAGATCTCAGTTTTCCTGAAAGGAGCAGAAGGGTCAATGGGACCTGGTAACCCAGCGCAGGGTCTGTTAGTTGCGGGGTGCCATGGCAGTCCCAGCAGCTCATAACTCGGCTCTGCTTGGAGCTGCACAAGGCACGACCTGCCTGACGGCAGGGGTGTGTGGCTGGCCATGCCCGTGCTGACCCTGGCTGGATGCTCTGGAAGCTGCATGCAGTACTGTGCCCTCCAGCTGGGTGCTGAGCAGGTGCTGGTGCCTGCTGCCAAAGCCAAACCAGGGAGTTGTGGCAGCATGTGCATCGCCCATGTCCCTGCCTGCCAGAGGAGATGAGGTGTGAACAGGCACGCGGCATCCGCAGGAATCGTATGGCGCTGGCAGGCCTTCCCTAGCCCTCCTCCCTCACCCTGTCTGCACAGAGCTGCAGCGGCTTCCCGAGCCTTGTCCAACGTGTCTCCTGCAGAACAGCCTCCTACTACTGGGACTCCCAGCGGCGGCCCTACCGGAACCTGCTGAAACTATACGGCATCCGCTTTGACATCTCCGTGCATGGCCAGGTACCATATCTTAGAAGACCCTGCACACACAGTCCTGTCTTGCTTGTCACCAGAGGTGACTGCTTGCACTGCTCACTGCTGCTCTCTCCTGCAGCCAAGCCCCATAGCCTCCCTCTGGTGTAATTTCTCCTCACCCTGGTGAGCTCTTCACCTCTTTCCAGAGTTTTATTTCCCTCTGAGCTGATCAACAGAACCAAGCAGAGCAGGAAAAAATGGTCTCTCCCATTTGAAGAGCAACATCTTAGTAATGCTGTGAGCAGTGAGGTTTTCCTTGCTGAGAATCTGCCATGGGTGTTGTAAGGTGCTAAGTCCTGTAGGCAAGGTGAGCTTGTCTTGTCAGGGGTTGTCGGCATCCCTGAGAGACCCATGGTGGAAACATCTTGGTGAAGATCAACCTGAACTTTTCTAAACTTGGACAATTAATCCGTTCTTCATTAACTGTACACTTGTGGAGGAAAGCATGGGCATGAGTATGGCTGATGCAGCATCACTGACAAACTCAATACTCACCTGTGCAGGATGTGGCCTGTGCTGGGAGGACTTGCCACCCTGTGAGATGTCCACAGCTCGTCTGTTGTGCTTAGCAGTGGCTTTGTCACCTGAGGAGAGATGAGCATGGAGTGTAGGACAGGGTGCACCATTTCCCAGGTCAGGGAAGGTGTAGAGCAGGAGAGAGTAGCCGGAAAGACACAGGAACCCAAATATCTCTTTTTATTCAGAGATATCAGACTTGTTTGAGCAGAGAGGGATGCATCACATCAGGGATGTGTTTGCTGTTCTGTAGGGTGTAGTTCTGTGGGTGGCAGTCCTGCGGCAAGAAGTCGACTCCCGCCGAGCCTGTAGGAGTAGGTGGGTCACTATAACCTGTGCTGCCACTGAATCATGAGCTGCTTCAGTTCTTTCTTTGACAGCCCAATGGGTTTTGAATAAAGGCAATAGCAGCCAGACTCGTGCAGCTGGGCATGGAGCAGTGACCCCAGTTTCTTCCAGCACCTCCCCTTCTGCAAGACAGCAGGCTTTAAGCACGCTGCTCAGCTTTTCTCACAGACCTCTCGCTGCTCTCTGCCCACTCTTTTTCCTCCACCCCTTCTTTCTTGGCAGGCTGGGAAGTTCAGCGTAGTTCCTGCTGCCGTGAGCTTTGGCACTGGCATCGCGTTCTTCGGAGCTGTGAGTACTAAATATGCTCTTTTCCTCTGATCCATGGGCTGGGATTTGCTACTTATCTGTTGTTTCCCCTGCCTGCCTGCAGCGCAAAGCTTCCCAGCCAAAGGGAGCTGGTGTCTGGCTCCAGGATGGATGTTGGCATTGCAGCCCCTTGTAGACCCATCTGGCACATGCTGTCTTGGCCCTTCCCCTCTGGCAGAGTAACGGGGAGCCTGGGCTGTCCCACCTGCCCCCTCTTTTCTCCCAGGTGTGGCATCCCAAACGGCCTCTTGTCCCTGTTCCTAATGTGGCCATGACCATGGCTCTCTCCGCTCTACCAGCCCTGACCCTTCACTGGTACATCATGGCCCAGGTGACCGGGCCTGACCTCATGTATCTACTGGCAGCAAGTTGGGCCAGAGAGGTCCCCGCTGCACTGCCTGGGAAGCCAGGTAGCAGAAAGCTTACATGTTGCCCCTGTGCTGACAAACTGGTGTAGCCTGGCCCGAGGATGGAGCTGCAGGAGGCCAGGCTTAGGTGGGTGCCGTGGGAAGAGGGCCTGGCACTCCTGCACGATGTTCCACTGCTGACTGCTCTGCTGCATTTGTCCTCCTCTAGGCCACAGTGGTCTGTGACCTGGTTCTGCTCTACCTGGATACGAAAGCTGACTTCTATTGGAAGGAGAAGTTTGAGGAGGTAAGGACGGGCTGCAGGGCCACTTGGGAGAGGTGAGGTTGGAGTGAATTTTGTGAGCTGATTTAGTTTTTTTCTGTCCTTTGGTTATAACTCAGTTCACAAGATCTGGGAAAACCCAGGTGGAGCAGTTCTTAGTCTCCCCTCCTTCCAGCTCTTGGACTCCGTGGCTATCTGAACTGCACCTGTCACAACTCTACAAGATTATTGACAACAGATGACTGAGAGGAACAGGGGGACCAAGCTGGTGCCCAAACTGCAGGGAAAGCTGCATGACTTCAGCTACTGTTAGACAACAGGGAATCCACAAGGGCACAGCGCCTGGAGTCCAGGCTTCCCTGAGTCTCCTGTGCAGGAAAACTCACTATTTTAAATTGTTCCTTATCTTAGAATTCCGAACCAGCTCCACATTTACTCACACTCCTCTGAACTGAATCTGGCCAAACTCTTCATGAAAAAAAGGCAGATCTTCAGAGCATGCTGGAGCTCTGTCAGTGTTGATGCTGCAGTTCAGCATCAGATTTTCTTGCTGTGCATGGTGCCTGCTTTGGCACTGCCCAAGTGAATCACAGGGTCACAGACCTGTGGGCTGGAGGCCCTTTCAGTGGTCTCTCATCAAAACTCTCCATCAGAGCAGGACTGCTGCCAGCCCTAGCTCAGGTCATCTTTAGCTTTATCTGGCTGAGTGTTGGAAGCCTCCAAGGACAGAGATCCTCCAGCTCCCTGGTGGACTGTCTCAGGGCTGCACCATACTATTGGGGAAAAAAGTTTGGCCCAATTCCAGTCTGAATCTCAAGTCACAGGTTGGGTCAGAGTCTCAAGGAATGGATCTGTTTGCATGGGACTAGGCAGAGCAGAGCAGGACCACCTGCCTCGGCTGTCCACTTGTCTGTAGTACATGTCCCTGTTCACTTTGCAGGCAAAACCCCCCAAAGGTAAGACAGAGGCAGCAGCTGAGACACAGTGGGCTGGCCAGGGCATCGGGAATGCTCAGCGACAAGCACCATTCAGTCCAGAGTGACCTCCAGGTAGATGTGATGGGGGCACAGCTGCAGCCCAAGTGGAGGTGGCCCACTTTGGCCTGAGTGTGCATGGCTGGGGCTGGGGTCTGCCCTTCCTGGAGAAATGCTTGCATCAGCAGAAGTCCTTGGCACACAGAGCACACATGGAGAGCCCTCCACTATGTCTCCTCAGCACAACGCACAGCCATGCAACTCCCAGGGCCAACCAGCCAGTGGCCAAGCACAGCCATGCCGCAGAGCTGCTGCGGGAGCTGGAGCTTGCTGGAAAGTGGCTGGTCCATGCTTGACACAAGAGGCTTAAAGCACTTTGCTCTTCCTCCCTTCCCAGATGGCCCTGGGGGTTATTTCCTATGAAAAAAACAGGGATGCAATGAAATAAAGCTGTTCAGAAAGTGGGAGGTGGCTCTGCTCTGTCTCTAGCCCTGGGGGTGGCTGTGAAGGTTTTGTGGCGCTGCTGTTCCCCTCAGCCCCGTGTCCTTTGCCTGATCACATACAGAAAGGACAGTGCACCAGAGTCCTGTAAGCACTGGGCAGCCCGTTGCTATCTTGTCCTGTCCTGCTGCTGGGGAGTGTGACACAGTGCTGGATATCTCCATCCTGCCACTTGCCCGAATGGGAAGTGTCCGTACTGACCTCTCAACAAGGCTCCTGGGCTCTGCCTCTGCTAAATCTCCGTGCTTGCCCTGACGTGTGTGCACAGCTTCAGTGTGGCTTTGCCTGGGCAGAAACACTTGTAACCTTGCAGCATCCTACATGTGGCCCTCCATGGCTTCCAGCTGGGATGGCTTCACATGAGCTGCTCAGGAGCTGCTCAGGGAGCAGCGGTGTCTGGCCCCGCCATTTCAGCCATGCTCAGTGGGGTTTGAGAGCTGAGCCTATGGCAGCAGCCCTGGGCTGGTGCTTGCAGGGGGGTGCAATGGCTCTGGCACCCCCCTGGTTCCCACCCCTCACCATGGTTGATGCTCAGCGAGGACAAATAAAGCCCTTGGGAGAGCCTGAGCATCTCGGAGGTTCTGAGCTCCTCACTCCCACTGGCACCAGTTGTGTTGGCAGGTGTCTTCCCTGCTTCACCGCCCCTGTACTGAGCACCCAGTCTGCCCCACAGCCACACAAGGCCCAAGCTCAGCAAAGGGATGCTGAGCACCTGGTGCAGGGCAGGGAGGGGCTGGGTTGGTGCTCGCGTTTGTGGAGTGCTAAGGGAATCCCATAAGCTCCAGAGCCACCCAGCTCAGAAAGACAGTGCACAGAGGCGCAGCAGGGGGCTGAATGCTGTTTAATGCTCCTTGCCCCCACAGGGACTGGCTCCACAGGGTGGGACAGGTCCTGCAGCATCACGCCTGCTGGGGCCCCTGCCCTGGCTGCCCACCTTGAACTGTCGCAGGTAGAACTGCACCGCAAGCTGCGTGGTCATCACCCTCAGTGCCAGAAAGGCAGCCACGACCTCGGAGATGAGGAAGACCAGGAAAAGGCTGTGCATGGCCATCTCCAGCGGCAGCCGGATGATGTGGTCATCCGTGAGCAGGAATAGCAGGAGGGGGAGCTGGATCAGGAAGGAGAGGAGGAAGAACCCAGCAAGCTCGGGCACCTGTGTGGGCAGAAGCTGCTGAGGGGTACGTGGATGCCCTTGGTGGGGTGGGGGCTC
Organism: Chauna torquata; assembly: GCA_013399475.1. NCBI lineage: Eukaryota > Metazoa > Chordata > Aves > Anseriformes > Anhimidae > Chauna > Chauna torquata. Next base: position 129,117 of record VXAL01006018.1, on the reverse strand, counting down.
TGTCTGCAGGGGCCGTGGCCCCTGGAGTACCCTGCCAGGGCCCTGTAGGACTCGGCACTCTTACCTTCTCCTGCAGGTTCCCAATGTAGCCCAGGTAGAGGCGGGCACCTTCGGCCAGTGTGAGGATGAGGAAGGCAGCAAGCAGGAGGAGCTGGTAGTAGTGGGGCAGCAGGCTGTACTGTAACAGGGGCACAGCCTGGTCCCAGCCAGCCCTGTTCCCCCTTGCCTAGCACCCAACGCTCTGCCAGCCCCAACCATTCTGGTGTCCAGCCGTGCCTGCTCTGCCCTCCCAGTTTAACCTTACCTGCCTGGAAAGTTAAGTGGTTGCTCTCATGATTTCCATGTTCTTGGAAGGTGTGGGACAGAGCATTTTTAATCATGTGTGGGGATCCATAAATTTTGAAACTATCCCCCCACCATTTACTGTGTCCCCTGCACATTAAACCTGGCCTACGAGCCTCCCCACCATGTGCCCACCGGATGGTACCTTCAGCTGCAGCATCATCCCCTCAGCCAGGCACCAGAAGGGGAAGTACCAGGTGTTGAAGTAGAGCATCGTCTGGAGGGGCAGGCTGGCCAGCAACTCGTCAGCTAGGCAAGGCAAGGCAGGGCTGTGCAGGGCCCCCAGCACCCCCCAGCCTCGATGCCCGTGGGGAGCCCCTGTATTGCAGCTTGGGAGGCAACAGCACTGGCCCTGGCTGTGCCGTGGGACTGCAGCAGCTCTGCAGGAGCTTTGGCCACAGGGCAGCCTGGCAGGGCCCCCAGCCGTCACCCACAGCAAGAGCCACTGCTTGCAGGAAATGCACTTATTTTTGCTCCCACTCATCACTGGGTGGGTGCAGGGCCCCTTCGCTGCTGGTGGTGGTGATGAGTGCCTGCAATGCTGAAGCGACAGCAAAACCCCCAGCCCCGCTCCGTGGAGTCCCCTGGGGGTACCTGGGCAGTAGATGTGGGCAGCGCCACTGTCCCGCGTCTTGTTGTTGATGAAGACGGAGCCGCTGAATGCCATCAGGCCCCGCCGGCGGTTGGGGGGCAGTGGCGTGTGTGAGGCCATGGCCAGCAGCTGAGCTCTGCTCAGCCAGGATTAGCCAGAGGGTAATTAATAAGATGACAGGTCAGGCTAATGCACAGGGCCACCTGGCCATTGGCTCGCACGGGACAAGGCGGCTGAGCTGGGAGGAAGACAAGATCCTTGGCTATCCCAGTCCCTGCAGCAACGAGGAGGAACACAGCCTCTCTTCTATGTCCTCACAGGGAAACACACCACTGGCTGGGGAAGGGCCTTTATTGCCATGGTGAGAGCTCACAGTCACCCATGCAGGAGCCCAAGGATACAGAGCATCTCCCCTCCATAGTGCCTTGCAGGGGCAGCAGCAGGTGGTGCCCATCCCTCTGTCACCGTGACGGGGACGTCCCCTCCCCACGCACCCCGCGCACATCTCTCTGCTCCACCACACCCTCTCCCAGCTGCATTGTATTAGCATCATTATTGCTTAAAATTCCCTGACGGACAAGGATGCCTGTGACAGATGAGGATGTGGCCCATACCCTCAGCCCCTTCCCTGTGGACCCCAGTAGAAGGGCCATCACAGCAGAGGGTGCTCCTTGCCACAGCCCACGTTTCCAATGGATCACCATCTCAGTGGTGGTATCGAGGTGACATCGACAGAAACAAGTCTCAAAGCCCCCAGACCCATGGAACATTTTACCCTTCACTGGGATGGGCTGTCCCCATCGTGGTGGGGCCCTCACAGGTCTCTGCACTGCTGTGCTTGGCACCACCACTCCCTCCAGGCAGCGTCCCTGGCACCACCATGGCTCAGGGGTTACTGGGGAGGATGGAGGGGGACAGTGTGTGCCAGGGGGTGGTTGAGCCAAAGAGGAAAGGCAGAGAAAAGGGATGGTGCGTTTGGGCCTTCATGGTTGGTCCTACCCAACAGGCAGCGGCTCTTCTCATAATCTTCAGCCTTCAACCCATCCTAGAAGGTGCCTCAGACAGAGCAGCTGCTGATGCTGCCAGTGCTTGGCCCAGCTATTGCAAATATTGAGAGACTATCGCAAATGTGGTCCTAAGGGTCAGGCACTGGCAAGGGACACAAGAAACCAAATAAAAAAAGAGGATTCTTCTGTTTGCTAAAGCCAAAATGAAGCTCTGGAGCTCACTGCCACAGGCTGCCAAGAAGAAAGAGCAAAGTGCCAGACGGATGCATGACTGGCTGATGCCCATCAAGGGCTCCCAGGCACAAGGACCCAGCCTCGCCAGGCAGGTCCTGTGTAGTGAGCACAGCGCTGGGCGCTGCACATGTCCTTTCACAGGGTCTTCCTGGGCACCTGTGATGGGCTAGTGCTGACGATGATCTTTAAGGTCCCTTCCAACTCAAACCACTCTATGACAACACTCTAGCGTGGCCCCTGCAATCCTGCTCAGGGCAGCACCTCTTATGCTTTTACATTACTGGTGGAGAAAACAAAACAAAACAAAACAAAACAAAGCTGTGCTAAATGGATTTCACAGGCAAGCTAACCAGGTATGAAAAAAATACATCATGCTGCTGTGTTGGTCTGTTACTAGATAAGGATGGTGAACTAAGGGAGGATAATGGACAAATAGAAAGGCCCACAAGGTCCTTCTGGTCTACTTGGCCATGCCTGGACAGGACATGTGGAGATGTCACTGGTGAGGAGACACTCCACTGCATCGGGAAGGGTGCAAGCCACAACCTGTAACACTGCACACCTCAAAAGCAACATTCGGAAGGCTCATCTGGAGGCTTCTGGCCACGACCATGCAGCTGGGTTCAGCTCCAACCAAGAGGGGCACCAGCGCACAGTACGGGGGGAGTGTGCCGCTTCAGGGAAGGAGAAAGGCTCCCAGGGACGTGCACTGCACCCCGAGGATGTTGCCATGGCCTCCTTGGGAGGCTGTAAGAAGGAGCAAAGGGAGGCGCAAACACCAACACATTGAGAAGCAATGATCACCCAAGCAACTGGCTTGTAACGAAAGCAAAGGCAAGGGCAGAGATCTAAGGATGAAGGCCGAGGCCATGGTTAACAGCTGGGAAGCCACCTCGTAAGAAGCAGTGATTTTTTTTTTTTAACCAAGGCTTAGGGTAGGAGGGAACTAAAAATAAAACTATTATCCAGTGCGGCGCCATATCAAGAAGATTCAAGAGGTTCTTGGATGCACAAGAAGGGAATGTGCTGTGCCTAATGTGCAGCTCCCTGGGTCCTGCCAGCACACGGGGGCTGCATGCAGGCAGGAGTCACGGTGGGTAAAGCCCAGCATCTGAACACGGGGTCCCAGGTCCAACACCGTCCCACATGGGTGTGCAAGAGGAATGCCTGCAAGGAGCAGCAGATTGATGTCAGGATGTCCAGCTCTGCAAATCAGCCCTGCTGTGACCTGGCAAATGTCCTCAGGAAAGCCAAAGGTGGTGACTAGGGTTTCTTGTGTCACAGGGTGATGTCCCCAGCCCCATCTGAAGTATCCCCTCTGTAAAAAGGGGGAATGGGACTTAGTCTCCACACTGCAGGCTGTAAGCTGTGGTAGAAGGTCCTTCCTCAGCCCCTGCATGGTTTTCAGCACAGTGAGTACAAGGGTGTACACAGTCTCATGCTAGACACTGGATGAGACCCAGCAGAGGTGGAGTCAAAGGGCGCATTTCTGAAAAACAAAGCACCCTGCAAATCTGCCTAGGAGGACTTCAGAGGATGGTGCCTTTGGGTGAGCAGAAAGATTGTTGCCTTGGAAAAGCTCAGCCAAGCTCTGCTGGGGAGCACATGGGGTATGGGACCTTCTGGCATCATTGGGTGTGAAAGAAGTGCCGGACACCCCAGGGAGAAGATCACAGAGCACAACCAGGCATGCTGCCACGGCTCAGGCATGCTGTCCCCATCTGCTTCAGTCACAGATATAGTACAAACCATGGGACAGGAGGCTACAGGTCACTGTGAGATAACCGGCATTTCAAAGAGCTTTGGACAGAGCCCTCCCAACAAGGCTATGGAAGACATTGACCTGCCACAGGCTGAGTGGCACAGTAGGACAGATGCTAAAGAGAAGAAGAAAGCATCAGCCTTTATCCTATGTGGAAAGATGTACAGCAGATGGAGCAGGCTGTGCTGGGGATGCCGCCAGGACACACACTGGGGAAAGGATAAAATCAAAATAGCATCCCTGTGCTGTTGGGCAGCAAGAGAAGAGAAGAGGATCTTGGAAGGATGTAAGCAGAGTGATGGCAAACAGCAGCTCATGCTGACACGTCAGATCAGGGACTATTCAAATGTCACCTGCAGACTTTCCATGGGGCTAGAAAACACTTGAAGTGTGCTAGCTGGGGTGTGCACCTCCATCCCCTGGCTGCAGCTTCCTCAGCACCACAGCGGGATGGAGCGCAGGGGGTGCCACCATGGCCCCTGGTGTCCCCAGGCACCCCAGCTGGGCAGCCCGGGGAGCAGCCTGCGAGGGAGGAGCTGTGCAGCAGTCTGACTGCCCCAGCAGCAAGACGCATGATGCAAAGCTGCATCTGCAGACAGGGCACGTGGATCCAGAGCTGCAGCTGGGCACTGCGCGCATGTCCCTGCCTATGGTCACCACTGGTCACACTACCTGGGAAAAGCCTGGCAATGAAAGCAGAAGAGACCAGCCAGAGATGTGACGGATGACTGGTGATGTTGCTATCCAAGCAAAGATCAGAAAGGCTGGAAATAAAGATGAGCTGGACATGGGACACACACGGGAACCCTCCTCAGAGGAGATGTAAGCACCACCCTGATCACCTGCTGAGCTGCACCCAAGGACTAGGAAGGAATCAGAAATGATCCAGATCACAAGAATAGCACTGGTTTCATTCACAGGGGGTGATTCAAATTAAAAATATAAATTCTCTGGCTTTGGGCTCAGGGTAAAACAGTGACTGATGGGGAACAAAGCTCTCCCAGGACAGAGCACTGGAAGCTCTCCATGGGGGAATCTCCCGCCCCGGCTCTGCTGGGCTGATGGACGTGGGGCTCTGGACTGGACAGGCCCACTCCTGAGCTACCGACAAGGCTCTTCTGCCAGCAAGGGGTGGAAAACACAGCCACAGAGCACTGACATGGATAGCTGAGGTGATAAATGTAGACTTCTCACCAGGCAACAGGAAGAATAAGTGACAAAGGGCAAAGGACAGTCAGAAATACTCCTCCAGCTTTTTTTCCTAGAGTAACATTTCAGCAGCGTCAATCCTTCAATAATCATTAAGGAAAGAGAAGTTACGAGGCTGGTTGGGAGGATGGACACCAAGCCCATAGGCTGCCGTCCAACAGTACAGGTGCTCCATGGATACTCTGTGGGGGTGCTCTGTGGAGCCAGCGCTGCACCCCGGGGCTGACCAAGAGCTGCAAATGCATGAGCACCAACTGGGCCCAGACAGACCTCCAAACCCTTGCATGCTTCAGTGAGGTCAATGGTGCAGTCCCTGCAGGGGGCTCTGGGACAGGGACTAATGAGCTCTGGAACCCTTAGCTTGGGTAGGGACCCACCTGTGCTGGGAGATGTAGGGGCTGGATGAGATGAACAGCCCAGAGAAGATCACGGTCTTTTCCACCAGACCTCCCAAAAGACCTCGCAGACTCTGGCTGCCTGGGAAGGAGATGCAGAGCATGGTGCATGGTGAGACATCCTGGAGCATTGCACGGGAGAGCACCAGGGCAGGGAGAACACAGGCTTTAAGAACACTGGGCAAACCTGAGGCCATCTGCATGCCGAATCTCCCTGACCCCCCAGGGTGCTCCTGAGGGCTGGGGAGCAGCTGTGGGTGGGTGGGCAGTGGAGAGCCATGGGCGAGCACTGCAGCCATGCAGCATGCAGAGAGGATGTGGATGCTGAACTCCACTGGGATGCACTCAGCTGGGCGGAAAGAGGATTTGGGAAGAGGCAATGTGCTTAAGAGCATGCACTGGCCACAGAGAGCAACGAAAGGCACTCGTGCTATTAACGGGGACAACGGATATGCTTGGGGCTCTCACTGTGCTACTTGATGAGCATGGATGCGGCTCCCACTGGCTCCCCTGGCATCTGTGTCTGCAGTTCGCAGCAGCTCCTTGCCAGCTGTGTGGTGCCCGTGCTGGCTGCCAGTGCCAAGCCCACTATCCCCAGGATTTGTTTTTCTGACTTTCCAGCGGGAATTTCAGCTGCAGACCCCAGGCCTGGTGGCTGCTGGGGCAGAGGAGCTGGCAGCAGTTTGCATGCACAGGAGCTACTGGGAAGGTGACTGCTTGGTGAAAAAGCCCAGGTTCGTCCAAGTCTCAAAGGAGAATGACTCATGTCAATGTGTTATTCGCATTGCGCCATGGAGCTGCAGCTGTCCCCATCTCCTCGAGGTGAGCGCAGTGTCAGGAGGTCATAGCCACGTCTGGCATTAGGAGCCTTTCCCCGTTAGCCAGGACATATCTCCAGTTCTAGCAAAGACAAAAACAAGCAGCACTGTGAGATGTTTCCCAGCATGCATAAGCGAAGCTGTTCAGTGTGCTTCCTGAGCTGCCGTCCACGCAGGTCAGGTGCTGCTCTGCTGCAGCACTATGCTGCACCCAGCCCAGGCAGAACGGCAGCACTTGTCCTCTGCCTTCACTCCACCCCATGCAAAACTGAGTTCAGATCGTATTTTTTTAACTTAAAACAAGCCCTTCTGGCACCCAGCTGAAAATTAATGGAAAAGCACTAAATGATGGGCACCCGCAGGGGCTGGGAGTATTCAGCTGAGTGGCAGGCATGCTGCACTGGCAGGTTTGGGCACCAGGGCCCTGCAAAGGGGATGGAGCAGCCACGCACAGAGCTCTCCCATCACAGCTCCTGCCAGCCCCATCACCCAGCACAACAGCATTGCCTGCGGAGGAGACACTCCAGATTGCAAAACAAACACACAGCCATAATCAGCATCTCCATGCAGGAATTAGAGATGTGGCCCAAGCAGGGGGCTGAGCATCCCTCCTGCAAGCCCTGTACTCCCACGCAGACCTGGGACCCAAAACTGAACATACTTGCCATGACGGACAATCAGCCTAAAAGGTGCGAATGCAGCAGGAGACAGAGAGAGAAAAGACATTCAGGATTAGGTGGCCCTGCTTGCTCTGTGCTTTCCAAGTCGCCATGGCTTGCCCCACCATGCAGGCCAGCAGCTCTCCCCATCCACCTGGCTGCCTGCGAGGAGTGGTCTCCTTCCCTCTCCCTCCCAGTCCCAAACTGGGTGGCCAGCAACCATTGCCTGATTCACAGACAATAAGCATGGGCCGCCCTGTGTGTGCATGCTGGCAGCTGGGTAGATCTTTGACATGCTCCCGGGGTGTCTGAGCTGGCTCTGGGCTACCTTGGGGCTGGGCTGCTTCTTTTTGCAGGCTTTGGAAGAGGTCTGGTTTTATTCCAGATGTGTAACACAAAAAAATTTAATGTGGGAAAACTGCTCCAGGATAGGGACTAACGTCCCTCAGCTCTGATCTTTCTCAAGGCTCCTCCCCAGCTGATCTCTGCACACAGGGGTACACTCTTTGCTGTGCAAAGTCTTAAAGAGAAGGTGAATGGAAAGAACGGCACTTTGCCAATGAGCCATGTCCTTATGAATGGGAGGCAAGGACAGCGAAGGCAGGCTTCCCTGACCCGTGAGCTTTCCAGGCTTTGCTCTGGCTGAGGGCTGCAATGCCTGCACACAGGCGGTACCCCCAGCCTTTCCTCTGCGAGTGTCCCCAGGTGTCCAGGGGTGCCCTCAGCATCAGGCAGTGCCACCCTGGTGGCAGCAAGCACCAGGCACACCAGCCTCTCGCTTCCAGCCCAGGATGAGACCATCCCATTGACTCTGGGCAAGGATTTGGATTCTGATCCCAGTGTTCAAGACGAAACCCCTGTGTGCAGGAACCAGACGAGGAGAAGGCTAGAAGGCAGCACGTGGGGTGAAGGAGCAAGTGGGGCAGTCAGGGAGATGTGAGCAGGGTATGGGATGGGGAAAGTGCTGCCCAGTGCCAGAGGGGTCCTGCCTGGGGGTGCTCAGCCCTGCCCTGCACCCCGAGGCTGGGCTCAGCCCCCAGCCCCAGCACCGCTGGTTCCCGCAGTGCACCTACTTACTCCACATCACGCTTTCGGATGGTCCTGCCAGCAGCCAGGACCTCAGCCACCTTGGAGACGATAGGATCATAGTTCATGCTGGCCACAGCCACCACCTCGTCGCTCCTAGGGCCGGGCAGAGCAGAGCAGTTAGGGCAGCCCCAGGTGGCCACATCTCCATCACCCAAAAAGCAACATGCTGGAGAGAAGCAGGAAGCAAAGAAAAATATCCACTGCTCCAGGGCGAGGACCTGTCCTGAGGTGTGAGCACTGCAGGGACTGTGGTGTGGGACAAGGATAGGAGAGGGCTTGGAGTGGGTGCTCCAGGCTGGCCCCACTGCAGTGTCACTGAAATTCATGTGCTGGCCTGGTGAGCATCACCAGGGTGCCTAGAGCTAGCTGTCTCTGTCCCATTGCCCAGGGGTGGACCCCAGGCACCCAGACATCCAAGAGCACTGGGATGGAGACAGCTCTCGGCACCATGGCACCTGGGCGAAGCACCAGAAAAAGTGGATCTGATGGTGGATAAAAACCTGGACATCAGCAAGGATGCCGGGTGGCAGCTGCCATCCAGGCAGGTGATCCCCATGCAGCTCTGCTGCCGAAGGAGCAGAGGGGAGGGTGGCAGGGATTTCCCTGTGGGACATTTGGCTGTGCTGCTCCACGTCCGTTCCTGATCTACGCCTTGGAACAGGCAGAGTGCCCACCTCTAAGCTCGCTCCACAGGTAGCAACAACTGCATGTGGGCTCACAGGTCCTGAGCAGAGTGGGGCTCCTCACCAGACACACTCCTAATGAAGCACTGGGACAACTGGGTGGCCAATGCCACATCAGTGATGAAATCCCCATGTACATTAGGTGTCCAGTAGCGCGTCCCAGTCTGGCTGACTATCACCTGCCAGGACCCCGATGCTGGTGGCACAACACAAGATCAAAGGCTGAATGGGAAATGAATGAAGCAGAAGAAAGAAGATGTAAAAATGCTGGAGGAGCTTTGAATAAAGGTCACAAGGCATGAGGCAAATGAGAAGGGCACCTCTGTTTTGAGGTTTGTAGAAATCAGCCTGAGCATAAATCTTCAAAGTCTGACTCATGAGATGACTCATAAATAGGTAGACAAATAGACAAACAATGTAATGATCAGAGAAGGTGTGTGGATAAGATATTAAACACTGGTGATACTGTTGAATAAGCTGAAGAGTGGAAGCACCCAACAAATCAAGATCTGCTTGCTATTCAATCTGCTGCCAAAGAGCTCCATGATCAACAGAGTAAAGAACAGCATGGGGGAGAAACATGTGCCTGACTCCTGGGAGGAGGAGAACAGAAGCTGTGTTTCAGAGAAAACTTCATCTTCATGGAGCCATGACAGTTGAAGTCCTCTCTCATAGCTGTCCCACAGAGCCACAGGGCAGCAACATCACAGGCTTCCCTCTCCCATGGGCAAGCATGGGAGTGCAGAGCAGATCAGGAGCCCAGAATCTTCTCCAGAGACACTGGAGCTCTTCCACAACTTAGTCCAAACTGGCCAGAACCAGAAACGGACCGACCCCAGGCAGGCTCCTACAGAGGCTGGACCTGCAGTCCCCGCCCAAATGCAGGGAGTCCTGCAGAACCAGCATGAGGCAGTATGTGAGAACTGCTGCACTGACCAGAGCTCTAGAGAGTCTTGGGTATCATTCGAAATCCCACCCCGAGCCTACTCAGCTCACTGCAGGGATGTGCACCTACAGTGCAGGGGGATTTCTGATAGCATGTGGCTCTTCCATCCAGCAGACAAGGTGAGAAAAAGCAGCAATGGATGGACACTGATGAGCCATACATTCACACTGGAAAACAGGCGACCATGGCAGGCAGTGAGGATAATTAACCATCCAAGAAGATTACAATGCATCTATTATGGCTATGGCAGCTGAAACACTGTGAACTCAAATGCTATTGAACCCTGCACTGACTATCGATCCAGGAGGTTCTCTCACCCCAGTGAGATGCTGTCTCGTACCGACACAGGCAACCACAGCACATGGATCAGATGTGGAGATTTCAAAGCTTTGCTCTTCCTGAGCGCAACCAGCTCCCAGCTGCGCTGCTGGGGGAAGGAGAGTGAAAGTTGAGGATTTCTGCTCCCAGATAAGAAACACAAAGTGGTTGGAGAGGGAAAGATGTGCTATTCTGAATGAAAGAATAACCAAGGTGAGCAATGGAGAGCAAAAAGACATAATTCTGCCAGCTGCGAGGTGGACGCAGCCCAAACATTTCCATCAGCAAGACAAGTGGCAGCTGGTCCTTCTGTGAAATAATTTGCAGGGCAATGGTGAACTGGAGCATTCCACATCAGCACTGGCTTTTAGACATTTCATCTGACAGACAGGGGAGGCCAGGTGGAGTCTCCCTTTTTTAAGAGGTCTCTTAAGGCAACAAGGCTGCCCTTTCCGAAACTGGGATTGGGAGCAATCAGAAGACTTGGCCTAAAGACCATGGGAATGTGAATTGCTGTGGATGAGCACAGTGTCTATATGGCCTTCCCTTCCTCTGCAGGTTTCAATGCAATGGCAATGGGGCACCATGAGGAAGACAACCACAGCTACCCACTGGATATCCCAAGATCTCCAAGGTCTTAAGGACTGGGATGACATCGGTCTGTTCTGGCTGAGGCACTGTGGTGAACAGTGTCCCATGGGGACAACTGCAGGGCACCCTGTCCCATACATCTCGTACAGGACCTCATGCTGACCTCTCAACAGCTCACCCTCAGCTCTGAATGGGGATAAACAAACAGTTTTATTCTTCAAAGTCTGGAAAAGAAAAGAGTTTTATTGTGAAAGTTGATGCTGAGGGCAAGCTCCGAGAATTGGCACCACCAGTGTTTCATGCAAGAACCAAGCCAGCGCACACCAGGAGAAGAGTCCAAACCACCAGGTGGACACGGAAAGCAGGAGGAGATGGCCACTTTGGGACAGTGTCCTCAGTCCAAAAGCATTAGTACCAATAGCAGGACTATCACGAAATGAGAAGGAAAGGAGGAAACGCTCCCAGTCGCCTCTCGCAGCCGGGCAGTGAGAGAGGAACCAGCCAGAGCCCCACCAGCCGCAGTACCTCTGGCTCTCTGCGCAGGACGCTGTCCTACCACACCACAGCCATCTCCTGGGGCCCCTCCTGGGTGGTAGAAGAAGGCAGCGCTCAGCGCTCGCCCCACGTCAGTACTGGGCCCAGCGTGATGCTCCGCACCATGCTGGGGATTATTCACCCTGCTTGGGGCCTTCCTCTTGAAAGGCTCTACAGATGTTTTATTAAAGTGGTTTGGCATTTCCTTTCTAAATAGGGTTGGGATAAATAGCTAAATCTGTTGTGCTCTGGTATGGGAAGGAGGAATAGGAAGACATTTCAAAGAAAATTGTATGCTGGAAAGAAATACACGCCAGTGCGGCTCTCAGGTGCCCAGCCCCATAGCACTGCACTTGCTGCAAGCAGGTGACTGCCAGTGATTCCATGGGACCTGCAATGGGTCAACAGAAAGGGGCAGCACAACAGGACAACACAACAGCTGCAGAGCAGTTTAGCAGGGGATGCAGCAGCAGGTATCAAAGTTGTGGCAAAAGCATATTAAGTCCACAAACCACTGCAGCAAAACTGCTGAAAATGGGTTTTAATCTTACTCTGACTCATGCTCACTGAGCGAGCTGTGTATTTTAAACAACAGCAGCCAAGGGGCACAGCCAGAGCAGAACACAGAGAGCCCGGCTGGCCGGTGGCTGTGGGTGACACAGGGCTGAGGCCAACTGGCACAGCCGAGAGGGGACGAGCTGCTGGGCTCTGTCCTGAAGCCATTGGGACAAGAGGCTATCCTTGGAGAGAGGGATGTGGTGGGGAGGCAGCGGCAGGGAGACAGGAGCAGCCAGCCCAGTGAGGTGATCTCTGCAGAGCAGGAGCTGGCTTCTGCCAAGAGCTGCCTGCCTGAGCACAGGTGCCCGCTGGCCTTTCTGCTGCACCGGGCAGCCCTTGCTCTGCCCTGGTTTCACTCTTCCCATCATTAAGACTACAAATCACTTGAAGAAATCCTCTCCAGACATAAGGAAGCTCCTTGGTCATTGATTTCAGATCAGAATGGGACAAAGGCAACAAAAGAATAAATAGCAGCAAATATTCTGGGAATAAATTTACAGCGCATAGTCTTTCTAGTATATAAACAGCCAGCTGGGTTCAAGGATAGCCAAGGCAACCCATCCTAGCTGTCAACAGATCTCAGGAAAAGTATTCGCAAACAGGCTCCCAGCCTTGGGGAGTGCTGCTTTTCTCTACAGGTGTAGCAAAAGCTCCTGAACTCTTGCTAACCTTCACAACTTGTTAATAGACAGGAGAGTTTTCAGAGCTTAACTTGTCAAACCAGAAACAGAAACAGTGATACCTGACCTCCCAGTCCAGCCTTTGTCGCAAATATTAACACAGTGTCAAGATGGGAAGGAAATCTTTGATGGGAATTGTGAGCAACAAATTAATAGAAGCCATTATCTGCTCTCAGATGATACATGAACAGATAAAGTGCCTACATCTGGCAGATACTAGGTCCAAGGAGCAGCTTAACTTGCTTTACATTCAGTACATCATTTCTCTAGCGCCTGGCACTAACGCACCTGTATGTGCAGTTTTATTAATGTCCTGCAACCTCAGTGTCCTGATAGGAACAAAACCGACTGAAAGAAGCTCTGGCAAAAATATTTTCCAGCCTAGCAGAACAAGCTGAGACAAATGCCTGTGTAGGGACATGGAGAAGAGAAACACTTACTTAGTATAAAATGCAACAAACTTCAGTTCGTCTAAGTCCCCTTGAATGACAACATCATCGAATCCTTCCCCATGGCCTGAAAGACAAAGAAATTATGGGTTGGAAGAGGTGTGTCCCTGCCCCGCAACCCCACAGACAGGCGGGTAGCCCCTGTTGCGCTGCCCTTCAGCCTCCCAGCCTCTCCCTGCCACTGGCGGGGAGGCTCAGCTTTACCCTGCTGCTGCACCTCCCACCAAGACATCCTCCTGTGCATCCCAGTGCAGCCCCATGTGAAACGACTGGGGGACAAAACCTGTACCAGCCTTGACCTCAGCACTGGGGACAGGGAGAGGGATGAACCCACATGATCACAGGATAGTTGCTGAGAAAACAATTTCCACTGCAAATGTCCTGCTCTACTTGTCATTTACTTAGTTTGTCCATGGAATAAAAGATGGGGCCTCATTTCTTTCCTCTGGATTCAGCTCTGGCCCTAAGAAAGAGTGTTTTAATCCAGAGCTAGAGAAGAGGGAGTCATCCTGTAGTCACTAAGGGATGGGCATTGGAAGACACGGGTACTAAGAAGCACCCACGCTTGTTCAAAGAAGTGCATGTTCAGGGAGACTTTCGTTGTTCACACTGGGACATCCTCAGAGGCCACAGAAGCCCTTCTGGCCTTGCGAAACAAGAGATGTCTCTCCACTGCGGCCACCCCGGGCCAGCCAAGGGGCCTGGAAGAAGAGGCCACGCAAGATGTCCTGTGCCTGTGAGCAGAAGGGTTTCAGAGGAGACACCAAAACCATCATGTGCTGGGAAGGAGAGCAGGTCTGAGACAGAGGTTGGCCCAGAGGGCTGACACCAGAGAAGATGGCTGTGACTTCTGTATCTCAGGACAACTCCACCAGCACAAACTCTACAGCAGCCCTGGTGACCCGCTCACCTGCGTATCGAATGCTCTTCCCAAACATAGCTGTCCACAAATAGGGGACTGTGCTGATCTCCATGCCATGGGCCAGCATGTTCAATGCTGCTATACGGCCTGGAAGACAAAAGGAGCAGAACAAGCGAGGAAGCTTTAAGCCTGAGCAAGCTCTGGGGCCTGCTCTCAGGCTGTAGCATAGCTCAGGTCATCAGCATCAGCATCTCTCGTCCGGGAGTACAGAAAGACCAAGACCTTTTGCTTCAGCTAAACAAACCATAGAGCAGCAAACACCTCCACAGAGGAAACCCATCGCATCCTCCACACCTGGGCTTGGAGGAGTCCTCCTGCAGTGCAGCTCTTACTGACTCCTCACCTCCACCAGCAAAACAACATGCTCATAAGCACATCTCAACACAGCTTCTGCAATTGTGACAGGGCTGAAGCTTGTTGAGCTCCCACCACAAATGGGAGTGGGATGGAAAAAACCCTGAAGCAGGCACAGAGACTGTTACGGCAGTCACTGCCCCAGAGGCATGGTTAGACCAGCATCCAGGTGGGCTGTGTTCAAAGGCAGGGTAACCTTGGAGGTCTGGTTCCAGAACATCTCCCCCAGGGCACCCATCAGGAGGTCACCTAGGTGGAAAGCTCAAGGGCAGCCAAGGCTTCTAGGCTGGCTGGCGCACAGGGGACAGGCCATGAGGCAGCTCCAGCTCCTGGTCTGGCCCCTCGCTCCGGGAGCTGCAGGGCCCAGCCCTGGGCAGCCCAGCCAGGGACATGCGCCTGCAGCCTCTCACCCTGTTTGCTGCTGGGTGCAGCACGAAACGCTTCTGATCCTCCTGGGGCAAGGAGAAGATCAGGCTCCTGCAGGAACTGCAGATGCCCAGGAGCACACTGCGCCTGGGGAAGCCTGGGCCTGGGCACCTCTGTGTAATAAGTGATTGTCAGTCAGTGCACATCAAGAAGGCTGACAAATGAATGGATAATGGACATGATAAAAAATATATTTCCAAATGTTTAATACAACCACCCAGTTTCCCTATTCTCAGTTGTCTCATTCTCTTCCTGAAGGGTTGGAGATTTCCTGGGGATCTGGAAAAGGCTCTTTTCCACAAGCAATTTGCTGCTGCAAGTGGACTGACAAGCACCTACCATGCATATGGGCCATCTGCCAGTGAGGGACATTCACTTTCTTATTGTTCCTCAAGGCCAGCGGGAACGTGACAGCATCACCAGCTGCAAACACTCCGGGGATGTTGGTCTGCATCATCTGATGGGAGGAAGCAGAAGTGCATGTTGGTGGGGTTTGCACCCTATGCAAACAGCCAACAGGGAACTGCCCGAGACCCACCAAGGTCCCCAGGGCTGGGAGGCGCACGCATGTGGACACTCACAGCATCCAGGGCTGTGCCAAAAGGTTTTGTGAACCCATTACCTCAAGGAGGGTGTGTGAGCCCACACGCATGACAGTCCCTGTATCTCAGCATCTGGGGATGGACCATCCCCACACTGGTGGTTCAGAGCCCGAGGCAAGTCCAGCTTGGAGGAGTCAGTGTGACTGAGATGGCTGTGGGGGCTGCACCGCCAGGCTCACCTTGTTGACCACAATGAAGCCTTTGGAGTCAATGTTGATACCACTCTGCTTGAGAAATCCCGTCGCTGGTACTGCGCCTGCGGGAGAAGGCAAACGGTCTTTTTTCCTCTTGCCTTCATAAATCCCTCTGTTGTGGAGCAGTCAATAAAGCAACAGGAGAATGAAACTGGAAGCTTGTGATTCTTCCAGTTTGCAATGTTTAGAAAAGTTACTTTCTCCCCAAGAGTAAAGGAGAAATATACCAGCAGCAGCAATTAAAAGAAAAAAAAAAAAGGGAAAAAAATCAGTTTGGGCTTTGAAAAAAGAACAATTTGAGAGAATGAAATTGAATGTTCTTTCTGGAAAAAAATGAAACTATTAATATTATCCAAATATGTTTTCAGTTGCATTTTGTGGGTGGAGGACATCCTTTTTCAGCTTTGCTACAGACACAAGCATAGTGTGGAAGCTGATAAACCTCTACCCGCACCCTTCAGCCACCCAGCCAGGAGGAGCCACGACTGCCCCATCTCCTCCATCACCGCTTCCACCACTGGCACAGCAAAGCACTGCTGGCCTGAAAGGCCCAGCACCTGCAGCAACAGCCCCTTACCTATACCAACAACACAAACGTCCGCACGCAGGACCTTCCCGCTCTTCAGCACCACCTCCTTCAGCTTTACGGGAGAGAAGGGGAAATTACAGATATTTTAGGGACTAAAAGGTAAAACCCTTTAGCAGCAGCAAGCAAAGCTGGCTGCTTGCTTCATTTCTGACAGGCAAGTTGACCATAACTCCTTATAATGGCAACAGGAGGAGTTTTGGAGCCCACTGAGGGAGTCTTGCGAGTGCTTTCTAGCGACAGGATTAAAACCACACAGGGCCCCAGCAGGGTCACCCTCAATGCTCTGTCTGCCCCTCTAGGATCTCAGAGCAATGAAACCACCCCAAACACCATGGCTGAAGAATGCCTGCTCCTGAGGGCTAAGCCCAGGAATATGAATTTCAGGGGCTAGGAAGGAGGGAGAGCAACAACCCGACAATGAAGGAGACGGCAGCCCTGTGGGGTGATGTCCAGGGCTGTGGCCCCGTCTCGCCCTGCGGGGAGCCTCTGCCGCACCGTACCTTGCCCTCCTGCTCCCGCAGCTCCGACACCTCGGTCTGCATGTAGAACTTCACCCTGTGGCTCTCAAACATCTGCAGGGACAGTGGGCACATCACAGCCCTGCATTGCCCCACTCCTGTACCTCGGCACCCTCTGTGCTCCCTCCCCACCAGCAGGTCCTGCGCCCGCACTGAAACAGGCCCGACCTCACCCCTCCCACACGCGTCCAGGCAAGGCTCTTCTACAGCAAGCGGCCCCCAGACGGGAAGGTCCAGCACTGTCTTTCTAGGGACTGTTACCACGGAGCACCTTCACAGCTTAATCAGTAAATCAGCTCTTAGATTAACTGCATCAACAAGTTAATGAATGCAATAAGTGAAGCCAGCAGAACCCACTCTTTCACCAAAACCACCCCCAGGACAGGAAAGCAAGGTCACCTTCATGACAGCGCGGCCAACCCTCTCCCCAAAGAACTTCTTGAACGGGACTTCCTCCAGCTCAACCAGGGACACCGAGTGGGCCCTCTCCGCAAGGTAGGCGGCCACCTCCATCCCTGGGGAACAGAGGCATATCCAAGCGGGGCCGCTCTGTGGGGACTCCTGGGCTGCAACCTCACAGCCACAAAGGGCCACACCACTTTGCATGAGATTTATCATTTACGGCAATTTATTCTTAGAGGCAGAAGTCACAGGAGGGCTTTAAAGATCAAAACAAGCAACTGGCTGTAATGAAGTCCCAAGAGTCCCGGGAAGCATTTGGTAATGGACCTCAGATGAGGGAACAGAGAAGCTTTCCTCTTAAGGCTTGGCAAAAGTAATGAGCTACAGGCTGAAAACAGCCCCTGTGACTTCAGCTTTTTTGTCCTGTTTAGAACAGACCAATTTTGGTGCTGGCAATTGCATGGAAACCTTCAGCATTTTCTATCTATGTTTTTTTGGAAACTGTTCTTTTTGATGATCTGCAGTTTACAATTGGTCCCTCAAACTACAAGTGTTTTTGTAGACAGGATTGACTGAACCTTTAAATCAGGAAATTTCAAAAAAAAAAAAAAGAGAAACAAATACTGAACATTTTGGAATAAAATCCCTCCCTAACAACTGTTTATGCTTAAGGTTTGCAGAACCCCAAAAAATTTTGTTACAGATGTATCAAACAAAAAAAAAAGAATCAAAGAAATGATAAGACGTCTGTGTATTTTTTAAATTTCAGCCCTGATAAAAAGTGGAAAAGAAATAAGCCCACAGGCTTTCACCTACCAAAGAGTCTCCTGTCTGAAGCCATATCTGCACTTACACATGGGATTTGAAACCACCTGAGCGACAGTACTGGACTCATCATATGCTTTCCAGACTGGGATAGCAAGCTGAATTGCCCAGCCTCTTAAGTAAAATTAATTTCTTCAGGATGGAGATGTCGTTACCACTTGGAGCTGGAGGTTGAACCACCCCAGGTCCAGTTCTGGGGGGAATTACCTCCAACAGGATAATGACAAACTGAGAGAGGGGCTATGACAATCTGCAGGGACACGTGGAAAGCTGAGAAACGTGGAAATCTGCAAAATGAGAGCTTACCAAGGAAGGAGGCACCCACTATAACCACATTCTTGCTAGTTGCCAGCTTCACCACACGGTTCGCATCTTCTGGTGTTCGGATGTTGAAAACGTTTTCCACTTCCTTGCCTTTACAGCTGAGAGCTTTGGGCCTGAAAAACATGAATTGAGGGCTATCTAGGTTGGGCTCCTGCAGACACCTTGGCTATCTGTGGCCTGCCCCTGTCTCCTATTTCTTTGGGAGCCGGAGGGACCAGACCAGTTGTCAGGACAAGGCAACAAGCTGCAGGAAGTCACGCTGCAGCCAAACATCAGATTTTGTCACTTTCCTCTGCAAAATCACCTGGGCTGGAGACATAATATAGAAAACCCAAATGCTGGTAGACAACGGCATGAGCCCCTGGCCCCAGCCACAGCCCTCATGCAGCTGCTTGGCAGGCAAACAGTGCACGGCTGGCCTAAGCTCTGTGCAGGGAAATGGAGCATGATGCAGGGTAGTTCCTGCTTTATAATTCTAAGTTTAACTGCTGTCATGTAAAACTTTCAGAAGCTTACTGGGATACAGAAAACTAACTCTGTCCTTCAGCAGACGCTTTGGAGCCAGATTTTAAAGGTTTTATAAGCCTCTGCAGATGCGGGTTCTGTAGCAGTTTAATCTTGTCATCCCCACGCATTCACTGGGAGATATGTATTTTTAAACATCTGGCCCCTGCATACACGACTCATGTCTGGAAATGGGATTGACATTCCTAAATAATTTAGCTACCTTAAAAATGTTTACTTGGAGCTTGTGCATAAGGATTTTGAAATTATTTCCACAGGCTTAATCCTCTCTTGAACCTCATTAAGTGGAGGCTGCATTTTGCTGAGCACCATGCTGTCTGGCACCAGCCCTAGCAGCTTATGCGGCTGCGGCTGCAGCTGGGTCACAGCATCCCACAGGCAGAGCCAGGCACCTGCAGATGCCTGCAAGGAATCCAGGCATCAGATCCATAAATGAAGCAGCACCAAACATTGACAATTCCCCACTGGCATCAGCAGGCTGCAAGGGGAGCAATTCCTCCGCTGCTCCCTCCTGGCCAGGCTTGCAGATCCCTACACTGCCTGGTTGGAAGCATCCCTTCCCCAGATGATAATTTTGCAGGGGCTGGATTCGTCTTACTCCACTTTGTGCCTTTGTGTCAGAAGCACAGGGCAAGGGGGAACAACCCAGGGGTGCAAGACCTGTGCCTGGGCACCATCCTGACAGTCCCTTTTCCACCAGCACAGCTGCTCAGCGCCAGATGTGGGAGGGATTCAGACACTTGCATTTGCTCCAAAACAGGGCAAAAAGTGAAATAGGAAAACATCCATGGGGCAATGAGGTTCGGAGGATTCGCTGTAGAAAAGCCCAGTCTTGTCAACAATATTTGACATTATCTGTGAAAATATAATTTTCAGAGTTGACTTTTCTGAATGCTTTATAAAAAAGAACAGGAAATGTTATCAATGCTATCATTTTCATACCAAAATACCAATTTCAGCAAATTCCCTATTGAAAAGAAATCAACCAACTATTTTCAGAATGTTAAGAATGATGCTAATCTCAGGTGACATGAAGCAGCAATGCTTCGCACTCCAGCAGTAGCTGAGCAGCACAGGACAGATAAATCATTTCTGCCTTTTCCTACAGCTGAATCAGGTTTCAGCCTTGAAAACTTCACTCTGATGGGCAACCCTCAAAAGGGGACTGAAGTCAGCCAGAAATGAAAGGTGGAAATTCAAGTGGACGTATTATTTGATTCTCAGGCTTGTTTATTTTTTAGCTGTGAAAAGAACAGCAATGCGGCAAAACTGCTCTCTATAAAAATTCAGGGTACTTCAAATTTGTAGGCTTTTGATAAAAAGTATGTTCAAGGCTCTGTGCATTAAATTTAGTATTCTGAAAAGATGAACAAATTTCCTGAATCTCTCCCATATGCTCTTGAACCAGCCCACAGGAGAGACTTCTGGGAACAACGCAACATTAGGGTGCTTCTGGCAAATTCCTCCACCTGAAAGTTCCAGTTTTCTCTCTGTTCCTTTAACATCAAACAACTCATGAACCCAGGCTGCTTCAGCAGGTACTTTTTGTTAACGCTCTTTTGACCTTGACACTGACCATGAAACTCCTGGGTAGCAAGTCCTGGGCAGCCTCCTTCCAGACACCGCAGCCCTTGGTGCTGGTGGTCACCTGCTTTCTGGTCACATTTGGGTGACACACAGGCTCTTCAGCTTTGGCTGAGCAGATATACCCAACATAGCTATAGCGAAAGAGATATACAGACATATCCAATATGTGTTCGTTGCCTTTTCTGCAAACATTCTTGCAAACAAATTCAGTTTCTGAACACAACTGCTGTGTTTGATCCCTTATCCCCATGCACAAGCTCCTCAAGTTCTCAGATAAAATAGTTTATCTTGATCTTCAAAATGTTTGTTTGTAGCTTACGTGTTTCCAGTCGCTATCAGCAGTTTGTTATATTCCATCTTAAATCCATCCTTGAACACAGCTATCTTGTTCTTGACATCCACAGCCGCAACCTGAAATAATTTCTAAATAATGTTAAAGGAAGAAATCTTAGATATTCACTGAGATGCCACATGCTGAGCCAGAGGCACCCCAAATGCACCAGCCCATCAAGAGCCTCCTCTGGCACATCTTGCTTAGCTAATGACTGCAGAGAATGCAAACCATTTGTTATTTTCTACTTGTGAATTGCTTTCTTGCAGAGGGTGATCAGCACCCACTAACACACACAGGCTCAGAAGGAAGAGCTCCAAGCAAGCCTCAAGGCACCACCAACGTCCGTCCGTACCAGCACTATTCCTTGGTGCCAAATGTGAAATGTGCAGGCACAAGTTGAGCACCGGGTACTTGTTCATCTTAGATTTTAACAGGAGCTGAGAGACAAGTCTGTGACAACCAGTTATTCCTAAACAAACAGTTTTGCCCCCATGCTAAGCCTGAGGCTTCCCATAGCCTAGGGAGTGACTCCCCCTGCCTGCATTGCCACGTCTCCCCAGCCACCCATCCTCCTCACCACAATGGCTGTTTTCCCAATGGAACTCAGGGTCAGGACAGTCACAGGCAGGTGCTCACACTTGTTCCTAACACAATCAAATGGTGCTCTGTTCCTGCACTTTTTTTTTTTTTTTTCAGAGATAAGGACAAGCCTACCATCTCCCCTGCTGTCATGGTTTCCCCCATGCCCCTCAAACCATCCCACCTTGACTGGCAGTGAGCAAGGCACTCGTGAGTGCTCCTCTCTCAGGCTAGTTCCAGATTATCTGGGCAAACCTTCCTCCTCCTCCTTCTTCCAGTCTGACTCTCCTTGACAAGGGTTTGACCAACCTAAGTGTTCACAAGTGCCCATGACTGCTCTCGAATGGAGACCTGTGTTTCCACATGCTGGGGGTGGAGCAGCACTGACAGCAGGCAGCTATGGACCCAGGAGAGCTTCACCAGCAACAGCAACACTTAATGCAGTGGCCACCTCCATGGGACACTGCAGGTCTTCAAGCCTGTCCCAGGAGTTACTCAGCCAGCCAGAGCCACCTCTGCGTGGGCAGCAGGGAAAATCCACATTTGAGGCAGCAAATCAAAAAAAGTGGGGCATGAACCTCCTCGGATTGCCTTACTGCTGGGTAGGAACCAGGATGCGGGTCAGCTTTCTGCAGCAGGCACCACTGCACCTCACACCTCCTCTCACAGGCCCTGCAAATTAGGGTCCCAGCGGCAGGGCAGAGCCCCTCAGTGCTGCTGCCCTGAGTGCAAACAGTGACAGCGGTATCAGCCTGTGGCTCAGACCCCCATGGGACTCAAACATGACTTGCCTTCCCCTCCAGCCCTGCCCTTATCCCCATGCCCCATGTCACCCAAGTGTGCAGAGGTGAAACAATGGGGTCAGGAGGTGAGAAGGATTTTAGAAAAAGATAAAAAGCACATGCAAAATGAGAAAAGCCTCATGACTGTGAATAGCTCAGCAGAAAAAAAAGCACATCCCAGTGTCTCAGGTGATAAAAAAGACTAAAAACTTCTTATGCCAAAGAGCAGAGGAATCACAGGCAGTACTGAAGAGGCTTTGTGTCCCCTGTTGACTTGGGTTGGTGAGCAGAGTCATGCTCCACAGCCAACAGCTCAGGATCAACAAGGAGAAGTAGAAAGTCCTGCCCTTGGGGAGGAACAACCCCATGCACTAGGATGTGCTGGGAGCTGACCATCTAGGAGAGCAGTTTTGTAGAACAGGACCTGGGAGTCCTGGTGGACACCAAGTTGACCATGAGCCAGCAATATTCCCATGCGCTAGTGGTATCCTGGGGTGCGTTAGGAGTATTGCCAGCAGGTCAAGGGAGCTGATCCTTCCCCTCTGCTCAGCTCTGGTGAGACCACACCTGGAGTGCTGGGTGCAGTGGTGAGCTCCCCAGTACAAGAGAGATGTGTACATGCTGGAAAGAGTCCAGCGAAGGGCCATGATGATGATGAAGGCACTGGAGCATCTCTCCTATGAGGAAAAGCTAAGAGACCTGGGACTGTTCAGCCTGGAGAAGACGAGGCTCGGGGAGGATCTTATCAATGTCCATAAACACCTGAAGGGAGGGTGCAAAGAGGACATAGCGAGGCTCTTTCAGTGGTGCCCAGTGCGAGGACAAGAGGCAAGGGGGACAAACCAGAACACAAGAGGTTCCATTTAAACATCAGGAGCACTTCTGTGCTGTGTAGGTGACCAAGCATTGGAACAGGTTGCCCAGAGAAGTTGTGGAGTGTCCTCTTTGGAGATCTTCAAAAGCCTCCTGGCCGTGGTCCTGGACAACCTGCTTTAGGTGGCCTGGCTTGGGCAGGGGTTGGAGCAGGTAGCCTGCACTCACAAACTCCTCCTATCTCCTGGCCTGCCAGACTAGTAGCAGGTTGGGGTCTCCCACATGGCTTGGTCCCTCATAACCAAGCTCAGCTTCTGTGGGCAGCTACATCTCTGCAGCCACCTCGCACACTCCAGACTTGGGACCATTTCTGTATGAACAGCCCTCATCTCAGTGAACCTCTCCAAAAAGCCAGCATCTGTAATGTAACTGGTAGATCCTCAAGTGAATGGTGATGCTCTGCTGGGCCTGGACAGACTAACAAACTACCTTCCAGCCTCTTTCTCTGCCAAGGTCTCATTTTCTGCTGCCTCTGTTCGTTCCATAAAATAGCGTTTAATTTTTAAGCCTTGGGCAGTTTTTTTTATTTCTTACACTTTCGTCCCTTTGGTTCCTGTCCCCAGCTCAGCCAACCCTGACCTTAATTCATCCTAGTTGCATTTTCACAAATCCTTGAAGATCTCCCAATATAAATGAAATAATGGGGAAAAATATTTAAGCCACCACCATCTGTGCTGCTTGCAGGAAGATTATCCTGATCAGAGGCCAGGTGACCACCCCAAATCCATGTGAGGATGCTCAACAAATGACAGGTAAGAAATGATGGTCACCATGGAGTTTGCACAGGGAGGAATTGCATTAATCATGGTTTTGAACAACCACAGGCAGCCTCACCTCTGGGGTACAAAACAATCCAGGGAATGAGGGAGACTCAGCATTTCTGCAATCGGAATTAGCGAGCTAAGAACAGACGCTGCCTTTGTGTGCCAGCACTTGCAGAATATACTCTGCAGGCACGCTGCTGAGACCGCGCCATACGAATACAACTCTCCTTACCTGCATTTCAGTCAGGACTTCGATGTCATACGTGCAGAAGAACTCCTTGGGGCGCAGGGCAATCTGCTCTGGGTGGGAATCCATTGACTGGAAAAAAAGCCCGTTTTTCTGTCAACAGCTGTGAGTTGAAAAGGTAAGTGGAGAAACACCCATTCCCACAAGTCAGTGGATCTGAAATCAGTCCCTATGGCATTTGTTAAGAGATTTGCTCTACAGGGACTAGAATCAAAGCCTGTTCAAGTAAAAGTCATCACAAGACGATGGACTGGGCCCTGGTTTCTCCTCTGATTGCTCAGCACAGCGGTGGCACTAACCAGATAAGGCAGAACAGCAGCCAGTTTTTCTGGGTAACTGTAAAGAAGCTCTAAATGCAGCTCCTCATAACACACAAGTTCAAAGGAGCAAAAGAAAAGCCCCATTATCTGGACAACAACTAGTTACTTGTAGAATTGGAAGGTAAAAGAGCACTTAAGAACTATCAGCATTATCACAAGAGCAACACTATCAAAAGGACCCAAGTTATGGAGCACAAATTCCCTTGAAAGCAAAAGCAGAGGTGTGTGTGTGACACATATCTGCTCCTGTTTAGTTGCAAGACAAAGGTTCTTGCTCTTCCCAGTTTTCCTTGGTCATTCAGATGAGATCTGCATCATCTTAACACACAGGGTTGAGCTCATGTTTGAGCCCAAGCTCATCTGTTCTCCTAACTCTGTGGAAACAAGCTCAGACATGGGCTAAAGATGAGGCTCGGGACAAGCACCAAGTGACCTCAGTGCAGTCTCCTCATTGCTCCAGCACATCCCTCCATACCTGCAATGTGGAGGGGACAGGCATGGTCGCTAAGGCACCATAATAAAATCATGCAACACATCACAGGTGCTCAGCAGCAGCAGCATCTACCTACACTGCACAGGCATGACATCTAGACTTGACAAGAGGGACAGGGGATGCTGGAATTAAGGGCTTCGCCACCTCCCTCCTTGGCACGAGCTGCATATCAGGGATGAACGTGCAAGGTCCTTCTCCCTGGAGGTGTCTTGGTTGGGGGGTTGGGGACACTCCCTTGCTGTGACTTCAGATAACGTTGTACTCAGAATAGACTTGTATCTTAGTACTTGAGGTAGATGCAGGGTCATATGGGTTTTACTGCAAATTCTTTAAACAGCCAGTGTTTACCAAGAGAGGAACTTCTGATCCCATCGCTCAGGAGCACTGGTTCCCATGCTGGAGCACAGGCAAGGCAGCAAGGAGTAGTGCAGGCATTGCTGCCTTCCAATGCTCCTGCGACAGGAATGGGGACATTGCAGCACACCAGGGAGCAGGTCATGGTCCAAAGAGCACAGAGAGGGGCAGTTTGGAGGGAGCTGAGGACAGACTGATAACAGATGTTCAGCAAGAAGAAGGGAAATGCTGCAGTTTCAGGAGGTTAGATGTCTGCTGCTTACGGCTTTACGTGCTCCTCCTCTAGTGACTCTTTCCAGGGTTAATCCCAATCACAATAGGATTAAGAAAAATCCTCCTTTTTTTCACTCTGTTCTAGAATATTCTGCCTTTTCTTCCATGGGTTTTGTGCACCTTCCAAACGCAACTGCAGCTAGAGATGTTTAGTGGAGAGTTTAACAAACCATGTATAAAATCTCTGTTGTGTGAGATGTTTTTACTATTTAAAGGAGAATGGGGAATGCAATTTAACACTCACATGGTGGGGATAAGCACTTCTGAGCATTGCCTGGCTGGGACAGGGACTGTGAACTTCTCAGAGCTGCCCAGCACAACCTCTGCAACTCAGCTAGCTGCTCCTCACCCCAGGCAGATCTTGGCCAAGCACAGCAACACCTTGAATGCTGTCAAAAAGCCACATGCATGTCTGCGTTCCTTTAAAAATGGCTTTGTCTTGGGGCTGGAGGCAGAGTTAGATGCTCTGATTGTAGAGTACCAGTTCCCCTGGATAAGTATCTGTGACATAAAGGGGAATACACACACTGCCTGCTCTTATGTTAATTCCAAGCTTCAAGACCAGTTGCTGCTGTTCAACTTGAGTTGCTGTCTGATATCAAGCAAAGCCCTGGATCAGTAATAAAAATGTGATTAGAAGATCATTCTGTTGCTACAAATTGGCACGCAAAGTGGGATGTGTGCCAGAAAAAGTGATCTTTGCACTGAGATCAAGTTACTGAGTTGTGATGATGAGCAATAATCATAATAATTATAGCAAGGAGCATCACTGGATCATAAGAAACGTGCTAATAAAAATCCTGTTAAACAATACCATTTGTTTACAAGCCCCATTTCATTGCTCTAAAGATTTTGATCCAGAAACATAGTAAGAGGATCCATCCAGGCACAAGCAGGCCAAGACAGCTGCTGGTAGACCTATGGTGAATGCCCTGGTTTCTGTGCTGGTGAACTCTTGTTCAGAGTTTGTACAACTCTTCTCTTGTGATCCATCTTTCAGCCACTAACAGAAAAGAAAGTTCAAGGAAAAAGAGAGACAGGACTAATAAGGAAGAAGAAACATGCTGGTGCTATGAATAATGGTGGAGAAAGGTCATTGAGCAATTTTTAAAACTCATGTGACATAGTCAACGTGATACAAACCTTGCTGAGCTTCGGTCTGTCATAGGGCAAGTGTCTGTCCATTGTGCACATTACAATCCTGTCTGAGAAACCCTCCTGTCGCAAGGTCTCTGCACAAACTAATCCAGCTGCACCTAAGAAAGAAGGAAGAGCCATGCTAGCTAGAATGTGGTATGTGATGGTCTGAACCCTTTGCCCCTAGAGGATCATAAGAGAACCAGTTTCTGTAATACGAATGAAAGAAGATGGATCTGGACAGTATCATGTTTTGGTCCATCAACAAAACACTGCTGTTGACGGAGGCAGGGGACACTGGAAGAAGAGAGACCAGGGCAGGCATCTCATGCACGCTGCCTGGAGCGCGCTGAACCAGGACTAATGCTGCACTGACTCCAGGAGTGACCCTCAAATGAGCCCTCCTTGCAAACTGATTTTGTGGTAGAAAGAACTCATCCAAATCCACATGGATTTCAACAGGTACAGCAGGGGACACTTCTGAGCCAAGCAGTGCAGCACAGCAGTGGGCAGCCTTGAGCAACCCAACACAATGGGCTGCAGTCGCTTGCCCTCAGCTCTGCCAAGAATGGCTGCATCTCAGCCCTAGATGCAGGTCTGGAGGGGTAGTCTCTTCCCACCCACCCAGCTTTGAAATCTCCCTTCCTGTTCACCAGAACAGACCTTGGTCTTTAGAAAGAGCTGTCAACTTAGGTGATCAAACCTGAGAAAGGTCTTTCAACAACAGCTAACATCACATACTGAGCAGCTTGGCTCAGGATTTGGATGACTGTTCACCTGCAGCCATGCCGTGCTCCCCAGAGAGCCCAGCTGCCCTTGGCCAGCAGGAAGGTCACACTCCAGATCTCAGTCAACAAACAGCACAGGCACAAGGAATGGAAAAATGCTACCCAGCAGCAAGGGAAGAGCAGGCCTGGCTGGTTATCCCTCTCTTCTGAAGCCACAAGACACAACTTAGATGGTAGGAGCAGCAGATCACAGTGTGCTCCACATTTCCACAGCTTGGATCTGGTGACCTGGGGGCTGCAATGAAGTGAGAACAACCCAAGTGCCCCAAGCAGCCATTCCCCCCTAGCCCCAGGTCCAACACAGGACAGTTTGCATCCTCCCACTCTCTGCTTCACCAAAGGCACGATCCAGCCTTAGTGTCCAACCACTACCAGAAAGAGGCAAACTTGGCAGATGGGATTAAATCCTTCAGGCTTCCAAAAAAAACTGCATTATGCAGTGCTGTCAGGTTGCACAGAATTATTTCCAGCTTTAGAAACAAGCGTCACCTCCTGAGCAGCCAGGTCCATTTGTGACACCCTGCAGCTGCAGCGTGGTCAGGG
The DNA here is from genome assembly GCA_013399475.1 of Chauna torquata. Classification (NCBI taxonomy): domain Eukaryota; kingdom Metazoa; phylum Chordata; class Aves; order Anseriformes; family Anhimidae; genus Chauna; species Chauna torquata. Next base: position 101,496 of record VXAL01006018.1, on the reverse strand, counting down.
AATCTGCACGTCTCTGCATGCAGTCTGCACAGCAGATGCTCTTGAGATCACAGCTGCCCTTTGACGCTCAAGCCCCTGGACAAAACCTCCCAGAAATTGCTCACTATGCGTTGGTTCACTATCCCGATCTGCAAGCCATGTGCTTTACATACAACACACCACATCAGCACAGCAACACGAGGTGCCTCTGGTCTCCCTTCTCCCAAGTGCCTCTCTCCAATTTGGAGCTCCAGATTTGGTTACATGAGACATATTACTAAGGCTGGTTGCCTTGGTTAATATTCAATTAAGCAAGGCTAGGATCTGTTTAAGCAAAGTGCTCTCAGCAGGGTAGAAGGACACAGTGACTCAAATGAAGCCAGAAGCTCCCAGTGCCTGGTCTCATGGGACACTTTGAACTCCAGTGGCACCACACTGGTGGCAGAGCCCTGCACTGGGACAGCATCACTGCAATTCTAAAAACAGACGGTCTGGCAGTTTTGCCATTTCATACAGGGATTTGGTGCTTACTGGGAAGATGGAAGAAGTTATTTTCAAGAAGCACCTTGAGGTGAGAGCTTTGGAGCAGGCAGCTGCAATGGGATTAGAGAGACTTGCAGGCTTCAGGAGAGGTGTATCCACATCAAAGGAACATTTGAGAGGGTTTTACATGTATCATTAGTGGAAATAGGGGGTTAATGTATCTAGGGAGTGTGTAGAGGGAACACGGTTAAGGGCACCTACTACGGAGGACTGTGACAGGGAACTACAAAGTTCCACTGACCTGAGACCTGGGCATCTTTGGATGACCGCCATTGTCTAGGTCAAAAAGGACCATGAATCTCTGATCTGACCCTATGCATAGCAAGGGATGCAGGAGGGATGACAGAAGGCGCAGTGCACACAGACACCCTGCTGTCCACACGTCCACCCTGAGAGGGGACACACACTGCCATCCCACCACATGCCACTTGATACCTGCACCGATGATCAGCACGTTGGTACTGCTCAGGTTATAGTTGCTCAAGGAGATGCACTTTGCCATCATCTTTGTCCTCCTCTGCATCTGAAGGGCCTATGCCACCAACAAGAAGAACAGTCATTATTCTTCACAGCTTGTGCCTGGGTAGCCAGGCAGGAATGGGGACAACTTTCACTGTTGTCATAAAACAGCTTGGATAGAAATGGAACAACCACATCCTTGTACCCAATGAAGACTTCAAACCCATGCTCAACCAAATACCTTTTCATTACCCAGTGCACTACCTCCTTCCCAGGTACAAAAGACAAACAAATCCATTGTTGTCTACAAATTCATGCAGGGACAAAGCGCTGGGAAAAATATAGGAAAAGCAGCATAGGTGCATCATTGCGCAATTCTGCAGTCACTGCGGGAAATGGAAATACAGAAGTCTTATCAGGAACTTATTCATCCTGCACCTGAGCAGAGATCATATGCCTCTGATATTCAGAGAAGCTGATGGACTGTCCAGCCTGCCATGGCATACCCAAAAACCCTTCCCCATGTCACCCTGCCACCTGTGCTGCACAGCCCCCTGTTGCCAGCCATCAGAGGCCAAATTCCAGCACAGCCCTCCTCACCACATCCCACCTGCACCAGCTGGAGTAGTGTGCTGCCATTCAAGCGACCTCTCTGGATCAAACCCCACAGGTGACGTAAGGGTCTGGTTGGGCCAGAGCTCCGAGCCTCTAGATTTACATGTGTATATATGCTAATGTGAATCAGAATAAAACTTCATAGAAAGAAGGATGGCACTGGCCTCAACGGGCTTCATTCTGCATCCTGCCTGGGAGAAGACAGCCCTCCCTGCCCACACACCCGCTCCCTCTCCAGCCGATGGCTGTGCTCCAGAGGAAGTAGAGATGACCTCTGCCATCGCCACACCGCATTTGGACCCAGCTGATGAGGTCAAATGGCTGACGAGAGAGGCCTGCTTCATGGCCCAACCAAATTGCAAGTTGCTATGAGCTGAAGGAAACATGGGATGAGTTCAGGACAAGCACCTAGTGAGATGTCTTGAATTCACAGACACCACTTCCAGCTCAGGCATCCCGGAGCAGTGCCTGGTGGCCGGGCGAGAGCAGGAGGGTGAGGGGGGACACCACAGCTCTGCCCGGCTCCACTCGTGTCCTGGGACAGACTTCAGGCTGTTGTTTGAGACAGGGTCAGGTTAGGTGGACCTTTGGTTTACCCGTTTTGGATGCTTACACACCCTTCTGCTCAGGCACTTCCTCCCCTGCCAGAGAGTCTGAAGAGCAGCATTCCCCCACAGGCACACAGAGCCAGCCATGGCCCTTGTTTCTGGGGTGCCAACGGTGGCTCTGCCTCTCACCTGCTTGCTCGCTCGAATGTACACCTTCTCCTTCTCGATCTTCACCTGAGGGTGACAAACAGCAGCGGTTTGCAGGACAGTGATTGTCTCCGGTGTGAAGAGGGTGACTGCAGTCTCACTAGCCCAGCCACACCGCAGGTCTCCTGCAAGAGCTGCGCAGGCCCCAGCCGGGCCCTCCCCAGCTTGAGGCTGGGGGATGCCTCCTGTCTAACACCAACCATGCTCTGATGTCTTGTGCAGAACCTGCCCTTTTTTACCTGACTTCTCTCTCAGGCTTATGGCTGGTTTCTCCTGCACAAGAAGCCTCCCAGTCCATGTACCTCCACCCTCACCTTCCCAGGAGTGTCTGAGGCCCAGGCGGACGCAGGCAGAACGACAAGGAGAGATACGTGGAGGAAGGAGAGCTGGGTGATACGCTCTCCACAGGCCATCCCATCATGTGCATGGAAGACATTTGCTCCACACCTCCGAAGAGGCCGTGCTAACATTCATTTCCTCTGCTGCAGGAACGAAGGCCTCACCTGGAACCTGGGCAGGCTGTCCAAGCCAGGAAAGTCCTCTATGTCACCAGTGCTGATGTTGAAGCAAGCTCCGTGCCAGGGACAGCGGACTCTTCCTTTGGACAAAACTCCTGCACAGAAGACAGCAGAGCAGAGTCAGTACGTCCCTGCCCACTGAGGTCAAGCTGCTGCCACCTGGCTAGGGCACGGGTGGCAGAGGCCAGGTCTCAGTGCCAGCATGCTCCTAGGCTTCTTCACAGTTTCATCACAACTGCTGAGCAAGGCTGACCTCCTCAGCCAGAGGTTGCTGCCCAGGGCCTGCAGCAGTGGCAGGAGCAGTTTCAATGTCCAGACTCTGAACGTGACTATGCGACACTCCTTTCTTTCTCTAGGGCTGTCACCTCTCCTACTGGACACGTGGCAGCTGTTGTGGACCCAGATGGCCAGCAGCATCTTGGCTGCTTGACGTGGGCTTCTCCAGCTTGTGTTTGGGCCTGGTCCAGCCACTTGGGTTGCAGGGTGAAGACAGGTGCCAGTTGGGATCCCAGGTGAGGGATCCCATCTCAGATGCCGTTGGTGACAGTACCCTTCCAGTGCCACTGCGCACAGCTCCACCAGCTGTCTGCTGTGCCTACAAGATAATCTCACTCTCCGGCAGGATCTCAGGCTGCAGTCTCCTGGGTCTTGCAGCCACCTCTACAAGCCCAGTATCACCCCAAGCAAGCAGTGTCTCAAGCAGACCATCATGTATTTAGAGCAAGGTTACTTCAGAACAGATCCTGACACATCAAGGAGTCTGCATGCCACTGGGAAAGCACGGGGCATGGCCAAAGCAAAAAGGTCACATAAGTGTTTGCTCAGAGGCTGCTACCTTGGACTTTGGCTTTTCCTGCCTGAAAAAGCTGGCTCACTGCAGAGTGAACTTCTACTGTTCAGCCATGCAGGACTGGTCCTGAGTTGGTGCATTTGCTTGCTGCACTGCCATGTCTTGTCACCCACCGCACGCAGGGATGCAGGGGCCGCCCCTCCTGCATCCCCAGTGAGATCCTTGTGCAAGGCCACTGCCCTGGGGACCAGCCACAGGTCTCTTACAGGCAGGTGGGCTTCACATCCGTGTGTTGCAGGGACTGAAGCAGTGTGAGGACCTTCTGCCCTGCCCAGCAGGCTGCTGACCCCAGACAGTGACCAAGCAAGGCTGAGAGCATGCCTGTCTGCACCCAGCACTGCTGTGGGGCTGCCGGTGCCAGAACAGCACACAAGAATGCTCTGCCACCTTCCCCAGCACCCCACCTTCGACCAAGTGTCCACAGTTAAGGTACACAGCCAGGCTGGCGCTACCTGGTGCCTGTACTCGGGCTTCTGGTTAGGGCCCTGGCTTGGTCTTAAGGACCAAGAGGGCAAACCAGTGTACATCACCCACTTCCACCACTGACACCAGAGACATATCTTTTTGCTACTGAAATAGTTCCACCAGGCCAAAGAGCTTCCTCCTTCCCCCATGAACAGGGTTTTGACTTACGGGGAGTTGTTCTGGTTTTGTGTTTTGTTTTGCTTTGTTTTTTAAGACTGAGTAGCCCGAAAAATCATAAAACTCTGGAGATGATTTTTTTACCTTTAAAACATTTTTTTTTAACTCCTCAGTGGCTGAGAACCAATAAACAGAACAATATGAAAAGCCCCATAAAACCAGGCTCTGCTTGGAGGCAGTGAGCTGAGGCTGTTTCACACAGCCCAAGAGAGGTTCAGACCCCAGCTGAAGAACAAAACAGAGGCAAAATGTAACGCTGCCTGATCAGATTTGTTCTCTGAAGTCACCCAAATAAGCTTCAGCCCTATGTCCAGGACTCTGTCAGTGGATTCACCAGCAAACCAAACCCAAAGCTGAGTGCTCCTAGAGGCTTCTGCACTCCCAGCTTTCCGAAGACGCGTTTCCCTCACCAAGAAGATGCTGGGATGAAGCTGAGCAAGAGGCATGGCACTGCCCCATACACCCACAGCACCTACAGATGACCTCAGGGCTGCACTTTGCAAATGCTTTGCTTCCCATTTTTACTCGCACAGCAAGTGACACAGACTGACCTTTAACCAGCGGGGCCCCGTAGTGAGGGCATTTGTGTCCCATGGCGTAGAACTCGCCGCTTTCCTTTATCAGCAGCGCCTTCCCACAGCCCAGGTCCACCTCGCGCATCCTAAGGAGGAGGAGCACAGAAAGCAGGTGGCAGAGCAGCCAGCGCTGTCCTCTCACCCTGAGCTCCAGCCCAGTCCCACCCTGCCCAGCTCCCCCTTCCTCCAGCCTGCTCACCAATGGCTCCGGGTGGCTCACAGGTGTTGTCACCCCTGTCACCAAGCTGGCCTTGGAGGTGGCTCTGCTGCTGCCAGGCCACACCAGATCCAAGCTGCGTCCCTGAGCAGCAGCTTCTGCATCTGCCGCTGTGCACAGAGGTGGCCCAGAGCATCTCTGCACAGTCAGGACACAGCTGGTGGCTTCCCCACAAGCCCAGGAGGCCATTTTAGGGTCAGACTAAAGCTTGTCAGCAATAGTTGGAGAAAAAAACAGTCTGGTGTTGCTGTGGCATCACCTCCCCTCCTGGCCAGAGCAGTCAGCAGGTCCCTGCAGGCTGGTGCTCACTGAGAGCCAACGAAAGCACACCTCCAAGAGTGAAAAACAGGTGGTGCCCAGGAAAGGAAGCTGGAACCCATTGTGTGCTCTGCCCCAGGGGCCAGGCTCTTGTTCTGGCCACATCACAGGGGTCACATTTTTCTGATAGAAACACCAGGACATCTACACCTGAGTCCCTTGCTCTTTTCCTCTGCTGTTTTTGCAGAACGAAACTCACACAGCAACCTGCCCTCCTGCTCGGGCTGTTGGCCCAGCTCTGCATCACAGCGGGGTTTTGTCTCCCTGCTGCCCCAGCACTCAGCTCCACGTTTTGACAGGAGCCAACCTAACTGCAGGCAATCCCCCAGGAGACATCAGGCGCTATTAGAAACACTGCCGTTGCTTGTGCAGATGCCCTGGAAAAAGCATAATTAGCACAGCAGTAATCCCATATACAAAGTTTACGGTCTCACAATGGGTCCCCACCAGCCGTGTTGGGCTGCAGCCCCAGCCCCCCCTGCCCTAGCCAAAAGCATACCTTTGCAGATCATGCACCATCTGCAAAACCAAAAAAAGCTACCGCAGCGACCCCACTTGCTGAGTATGTGGTTAATGATGCTATCAGTGCTGGAAAGCAGCATTTTAGAAAATCATCTAGGTTGGAAAAGACCTTCAAGGTCACCAAGTCCAACCATCAACCTCACGTACCAAGTCCCATCCCTAAAACATGTCTCTAAGCGCCACATCCACACATCTCTTAAATACCTCCAGGGATGGGGACTCCACCACTTCCCTAAGAAGCCCAGCCCAATGCTTGACCACCCTCTCTATGGAGAAATTCATAATGCCCAATCTAAACCTCACCTGGTGCAACCTGAGGCTGTTGTCTCGCATCCTATCACTTGTCACCCAAGAAAAGAGACTGACACCTTCCTCACTGCAAGCTCCTTTTAGGCAGGTAGTTGTAGAGAGAGCTGAAGAGAGTTTTCACCTTACAGCCCTGGTACACCCCATGCAATCCAGAGCCCTGTGCGAGGCGCTAACATGGAGAGGCAAGGAGCAAGCCCTCCCCTTGCAGAAAGCTGGGCACAGAGCCAGTGCAAAGCTGCTTTTCCTGAGATGCGTCCTCTCCTCCAGCCAGAAAGCTTGCCCCTGCAGAATTTGATGTTTACCTGGAAATCCTGGCTGTTGAGCTAAGCAGACCATCTCCACAGCAAACCTGGCACACTTGGTTTGTGTTAGATGTACCGTATGCATCACTGGTGTGCACACAGCAAATCCCCTGTGCTCAGGAAAACTCCTGGCCATATGTGAGCCATGAATGCTGTGCATGCATGACAGGCCCGCAGGTCTTAGATGAATGGGACTCACTTTGCACGCTTATCACTGTTTGGGTAACGTCACACCTCTATCCCGTCACCTGCACTCAGGCTGCAGACACACTTCTCCTGCTGCCTGCTTCACAGTTGCAGAGGTAAACCCAGCGCTTAGTCCACAAACATGCCTGAAACATCTGCAGACCTATCTTGGACAAGTCCTCGAGCACATGCATGCTTCACCTGCACGAACCGTCCCACCAGAGTAACAGCAAATGTTGAATTTCCTTGCTACCTCAGGCAAAAGCAGCAGCAGAGCTCATCATGCTTGCCCTGGGACCCATTTTGCCCCAGTAAGCTGGCAGCCGACTCCCAAGCAAGGCAGCTCTGCTCCCTCCCCGTACAGGACACTTGGCACTCAGATGTCCCTCAGTCAGCACAAGGCAACTAGAGCAGTACAAGTCCTGCTGCATTCCTCAGCCGTGCAGCACTTCAGATAAAACCTTTGGTTCTTCTTAAATGACAACCATAACTACATAGGAAGATAAGATAAGATAAGTGAAAGAGTTTACAACTTACCTAAGGAACTGTGTGATCTGAGAGAGGCAAAAACAAGACCTGGCATCTTGAAGGCAACACACCTGCAAGCTCTCAATCACGCACTTACTCCAAAGTGAGCGAGAGGGCTACTGGTGCTGCACTGCCTCACTGTTTCCCCAGTGGGCCATTTGTCCTCTTGCCCCACTCCCCTCCCAGTCCGGGCAGCACCAGTGAATGCTCGGCTCTGGCCCACAAAGGACGTGGCAGAGCAGGCACAGGTGGCTGGGAGCTGCTTTCTGGGTGCAGCTCCCTGACCTCGAGACACAGCTAAAGGTGTGCTCCCCACCCTGGGGCCTGTCAGCCAGCTGGGAGGACAGCCAGACACGGCAGCGGCAGAGGTCAGGCTCCAGAATGCTTCTTTGGTTCTGCTGAGACCATCCTGGTGCCAGAAAGTCAGAAAGGGTGGGCAGAAAGAGGACCCTGTGCTAGCAAACTCCACTGGCACCATGCAGAGGTGCCCAAATCCCTCTGCCAGTTGCCCTGCAACCCTGCCACATACCCCTGCCCAGCACAGCCCTTGAAACCAGCAACCCAGAATATCCCTCTGGATTACAGAGGGGGAAGGGACTCCTCCGCCCTGGCCCATTGCTTACATGAGCCACAGAACCTTCCCGCACACCTCTGTTTTGAGCTAGACTCCATTAGAAAAAGAGCCATTCTCAATTTAAAATGTCCACTGGTGGGAACTCTGCTGAAGTACTTGGTAACTCGTTTCAGTAGATAAATGCACACATGGTTAAAGTGTGAGATCATTTTCCTGACTGATTCCAGCTTCTAGCCTTTGTTTTAGCTGTTGCCTGTTCGACCAAGGAGCTTTCTGCTACAGCCAGGTATGTTCTTGCATGCCGCAGCCAAAACACTCCTCACCCCTCTGCGACCAGCAGAGTACAGCAGGCTCTTCCACTATTTTTCTCTGCTATACTGCATGCTTTCCAGGCAATATACTTACCTAAGCCCTAGTCTTCCAACATCCTTCTTTCACTGGGGCACCAAAGCAGAGCACACTCTCTTAGGAACACCCCAAACACAAAGTCAGGAGAAGCTGCCTCCATGAGCACCTGCCATTTCCTTGGGGCAATGACCACAGCAGCCATCAGGCTACATCTGCTGCCTCTTGACATTGGAAACTCAGTGGGGCAGATTAACACTCAGGATCACCCCTGCGCAATGAATATTTCCCAGGACTTTCTTTCCTCTTTGCTTCACTCCAGCTGCAAGGCAATCCCATTACTAGCCTGTCCTCTCCCCAGGCCCTGCTCCCTGCCTTGCCGTGGCTGCTCTTCAGCCCATCACTTGCCTGAAGCAGCCCTGCACCCAAGGCTTTACACCCAATGCCTCTTTACTAATGACTCACCCCAGCCTCTCACCAGAGGCCGTTCACCTCCAGGTCCTGACGGACCTCCATCTCTCCTCCAAGCTGCAGCATGTATTGCAGAGTCAGCCAAACCTCACGTGAAGATTTAATCCAGCAGAGTACAGTGCACCCCTTTGTAGAATGGTTTAATACATAAATTCCCAGTGATGAAAAGTACAGTTTATTCCTTGATGAACTTAGCTAACAAGAATTTATAGTTCATGATGCCCAATAATTTTAGCACAAAGTAGCTTGTATTACACGGATTATTCTAGAGTATCATCACATGCAATAGTTCAATTTAAAGCAAGTACTCCCAGATTCCTACTGTGTCCCACACATCTGACATCACCCAACTGCTCACTGGAGTCAAACCTATTTCAAACTATGTTATTTTTCACACAATTCAGCCTGCTTGGATGCTGTCTATTAATGTAACATGCTGCAGAAAAGGTCCATCTATCCCAGGTAAGAAACACATGCCTGGAAAGCACTGTGACTGGGACAGGCACTTTTTAGAGTTCAGAAAACTCTTAAATCAGGGTAGTGAAATTGTACACAGCTGAATTGTGTTACCATTAGCAAAAACTTTGGAAATTTGCATTTTTGGTGAAAGAACAAGTTGAAAGAAATGAGCTCAGCTGGAGAAACAAGGCACTGCAGAAATGGTGGAGCACATGATCTACCCCATCCACCCCACGCATTCACTATTCAGGCTGCTTCATAAAAATACTAAGGCTAGAACACTAAATTTATAAATAATTGCCAAGGCTGTCTAACACAAGCTGAACAGAGACCGCTGAGAAGTTCTGCTATAGAACATCAGGTCTGTCTAAGACGAGTCCCAGGGAAGACTGCACAGCTTGAAGGGAAAGGCAGTCATTTGAGTGAAAAACAGTTGCTGTCACTTGTCTGTGATGTCACTTTTTTTTAGATATGAAAATAAAAAATCATTTTACTACGTTAAATTATCATCTCCAGAAACTAAAGAACCAGGCAGAGGGTTTGGTTTGGGTTACAAGGTCTCCCAGGTTTTTTTAAATTACCTGCGAAGACTTTAGGCACTTACTGTCCATTCTCCAGGTCCTTCACGTGGCACACAGATGCTTCTACCACATCCTTTGGGTAGTGGTAGGGATTGCTCGCAATGGGATGTTCTTCGAGATGATAATGCCGGGCAGTCCCATTGACTTTGTAAATCAGTGGGCTGGCTTTCCCATTGGGCGACATCTCCTCCTTGCTTCTCTCCTTCTCAGGTATCACAACCTCAATTTTCACTTCAACTGCAGGAACAAACAGAAATCTTCATTAAAATGAAGCCAGAGGTTTTGCTGCCATTCTACCTCTCCCTCCTTCCTTGGACTTCAAAAGGGGCTGACAGATGTCCTCAGAACTGACATCTTTTGTCAGCCTGCTTGGGAAGATGAAACATTTGATGTCAACCTTGGCTTGATTAACTGAGTCCATTATTCCACTGCTCTTTCTCAACTGTGCATCTTTGCATGCAGAAGTAAATATTCTTGCAAGCAGGCATTAGTCATTGGTGCAAAACAATCCCTCTATCACAGTTCCTGTCCTGTTTAATAGCAAATAGCTTCAGGAAGCTAAGTGTGAGCATGCTAAAGCCTCTAGGGCTCGAATAGACTTCAAAAAATCCTTTGATTGTTCATAGATAACATTAACTGAAAGTGAAAGCCAATACGGCATGGTGTATAAAGCTGGTTCTTTAGACGGAGACCAATTAATAAGAAACTATTATTAAAAATGCTCAACATTATTTCTGCATGAGGGTTTCAGTGTAGAGTGAATCTTTAGCATTAAAGGGGAAAAGCAAGAATTATCTGGTTTACTTAGGTTTATACTATCGAACAGATTTGGCACTAAAAGCTTCCTTGGCCATAAATGCTGGTGTAAGGTCAAGTGGCGGCTTTCTGGAAGAGACTCTCAGTGATTTCACTGATTTCAGACATATTTTGGCAAAGCATGGGGATCTGTGCCCACATTGGAGCTGGGCGAGCACACTTCTAGTCTCAAACCTTTGGCTGAATGGCTGTATTTGAGCCCCGCACCTGCCAGTGTGGTCTGCTTGCATCCGGCCCTGTGCCCCAGCAGCTTGCCACTAGCTAGGCAGTGGAGATGTCCCAGCTCCAACCTGCACCTCGGACCCACATAGGGACATGGGGGCTCTCCCGATGCCTTCGTGAAGATCACACCCACGGAGAAGTCCTCTGCCTGGGAACCAAGAACTCTCCTGTGATGGGAGTCCCTTGTATCCACGCAGCAGTGCTGGCAGATGCCAGGAGAGGTGCTCCCACACCAGCTCATTCCTAGAGACTCCAGCTTGTAAGCGACAGAAAGCAGGAGGAATTTCAGTGACAGCCAGGGCCCCTAAGCAACATTAAAAGGTCCTCAGGAGGCGAGAAATGCAAATTGCGAGGATTCTCCTGAGCATGCTGGATTCAAGGGTGAGGGTGAGCTAATGAGAGCAGACAGGAAATGTCCAGGATAGAGCTGGGGGTCAGGAGGGGTGAGACTGGGCCTTGGTGGCAGGGGACTGGGACAGCAAGTCCAGACAGCCAGATCCTGCCTCCGAGGGGCAGGTGAGAGCAGAGAGGGAAGCCGAGAGGGGCTGCACAGCCTGGGTCTGCTGGGGAGCATCAGAGGGAGCTGGTGGTGGGATCTGCCAGGCATCCCAGATCCTGTCCCAGATCCCATCCCAGTTCCCATCCCAGGCCTCCCAGATCGCACCCAAGCTGTTGCAGAAGTTGGAAAACTTGCACTGAATGAGGAAGTTACTGCACCACAAGAAAGGACAATTCTCAGGGGAGTGAGATTGCTCCTGGGACCTGGGTTCCCTCCCACAGGGCTTCTGTGTGAGGCTAACCAATCTACTTAAATGCAAAAGTTCACAATTGGTCATTGACGGTACAAGTCATCTGGCCTTTCCTTGGGCAAGACAAGTCATGGTCTCTGAGCATCACTGAGGTGCCACTGAACACCAAGGGAGTGGGGGGACAGTCACAGCACTTGCCAGGGCCTCTGAGAAACTGGGGTTTCATCTCAGACCAATCATGCCAAATGACAGCTTTGACTTTAAAAAATGTATTTCAGGTCCACAGCTGTCAAACAGGCATAAAATATCACTTTATCTCCTATGCACCTCATGAAACTAAAGCCATTAATATTTATAATAAACACCAGGTGACTTTTATAATGAGATGGGCATAATTGCCAGAGACCAAAGAGGCATCCCAAGCACATGGGAGAGCATTTAGCTTTCTGAATCTTGTAAATGTCATGAACAGGAAGAGCTGTAAGGAAGACAAAAATTAAAGCCCACAACCGAAACAGGCAAAGACGGGAATAATGTGTCCCAGTGCAGTGGGGTGGGAAACTGCTCCCACCACACATGGCACCAGCGGGGAGGGGAGCAGGAGCTCTGCTTAACAGAGCTGAGCATACAGCCCAACTGGGATGAGTGGAGGTGTCAGCACATGCATGTTTTCTCTCAATCCAGAAGCAGAGATGGGGAGAAGGCTGGGACAGACGTTACCACATTAACAATCTTTCAATAAATGAGGAGATACCAGACACATTAAGGAAAACAGACATTTTTCTCAGCAGGAAAAATGCCAGAGCCACACTGCTGGGGTCAGAGCACAGGAGCTGCCCCTTGCCCACTTCAGTGTGGCTGCGCAGCACTCTGCATAAGGGCTCCTATTTAGGACAAACATGCTTTTCCCTTTTTGGGACACTGGAAGCAGTGGGTTGTTACAAGAGGCCTGCAAGCAGCCGCTGTCTGTGCTTTTCCACTGCAGGCAGATGGGAGCAGGAGTGGGAATGCGCATCCCCTGTGCCAGGGCATTCGCTGCGAGGAGAGAGAGGTCAGTGCCTAATATTGCAATGTGCCCTAAAATCTGCTTCCACTTGACAATATAACATCTATGATCCTGCATGATCAGACTGGATGAAGCAAGTTTCTGTGGACAGGCCCAGCAGCGGCTCCATCCCGGGCAGGTCGGCGGGGCAGGCAGTGGGGTTGCTTTGTGCCAAACCACCGAACCCTCGCTGTCACCATGGGCCGGGTTCAAGGCAGGCTCTGAGGTACAGAGCCAAGAAAGTGATGTTCTGTGTGCCTGCGCTGAGACGACAGAAAGACAGAAACTGTGAACTTCTGTTGCATTACTGTATCTGCCATCTGGAGGAGTTACTGCACACTAATAGGTCTGGCTCTATGCATTGAAATAAAAAAATGTTGTGATGAGCCCATGTCTTCCTGGAGCTCTCCAGGAGCAGCTCAGTGACGCAGCTCCACTCCCAGCAGGCACCCAGCAAAGACACAGCTTTTCACAAGCATGGCTGTGCTATATAGCATTTGGAAAATCCGACATGGATTTTCCAGGACAGAGCTAGGAAATGTAACGAACATCCATTTATGTAATTTCCTGTAAAATACTTTCAGCCAAAGAAACATGAGAATCACTTCATATGATTATGAGGTTGATCAGTAATTTAGTGGGAGCTAATGCAGCCGTGGTTTCTTGTGGCTAACAGCTCTGTAACAGGTTGCTAAAGATCAAGCATCAAAATGATGTGTTTTTGGTGCATGTGAAAACAAAGTGCCCTGGAATGGTGCCTGCCCCCAGCCCACCCAGGGCAGCCAGATCCACTGCTGGGCAGCGCCACGCTGCTGCAGACCCCTGCACAGGATGATGCCTTCAGCGATGCTGATGCCACTCATTCTGCTTGCAACAACCCCTCCTGGCACCTGGCTGGCTGTCTCAAAATTCTGTTTTCCAAACTATGTTTGGGTCAGGTGAGCATGCAGAGCACCCAGCAATCCATGAACCTGCAGGGATGAAGATGGAAATTTAGCTCTGAGCCTTTTGCTTGTTTCCCTGTTGATGCTCCCTGGCCCCGGTCGCCGCCTCCTCCTCCTCCTCATCATCATCCCCCCCGCACAGCTCCGGCCCCATGTGGGGTGTCCCTCTGGCCAGAAACCTGTATGCCTGAGGGCTGATCTATCCAGGAATCTAGAGCTTGGCGGCACCTGAGCTGATCCAGCAAATTGCCTCTATTGCCATCAAGTAAAATGACATTTAAAAGAAAGAGTTCTAAAACAAGTTCAACCCTAAAATCCCATTGGCATGCTGTGGCTGGGTTCAACACACTCCATCCTTTTGACAGGCTTTTTCTAAAACTTCTGGAAGAGGTTCCTGAGCTGCAAGCAAACTGTTAAAAGTTTTTGGCACATGCTACAGACCTGTGCAGTGGCTGCTAGTCATGGAGCAGCCAAGGCCACCGGCACCACACATGAGCTCTGCCCCGGCCACGGCTGGCAGGAGCGAAGGGAGAGCTTCGTCCTCCAGGGTGGGGAAACTGCTGTTCCATGAATGTGTATGTAAGCACATGCAGAAGAAATATATACATGCTTTCTTAGCCCGTGTCACCACCATCACACACACATATATATATAAATATGTGTGATGCATGTGTATGTGTTTGTGTACATTTTTCTCAATATACACATATATATGAAGGACAATCACAGGAGGCTAGGGCTGTAAGAATTTTATGAGAATATACAAAAAAAGCAGATGAAAGCATTAGCAGGAGCTAATACTGCACATCCACACTCAGCACTGCCAGCTGTTAGTATTCAAAAATCCTGAGTCAGGTCCCCAAAATCACAGACCTGCTTAAAATATGGACACTTGTCAAGACTATAAATTCACTACAAGAAGGATATTGAGTTGCTCAAGTATGTCCAGAGAAGAGCAAGGGAGCTGGTGAAGGGAGTGGAAAACAAGAGTTATGACGAGTGGCTGAGGGAACCGGGGCTGTTTAGCCTGGAGAAGAGGTGGCTGAGGGGAGACATCATCGCTTTCTACAACTGCCTGAAAGGAGGTTGCAGCGAGGAGGTGTTGGTCTCTTTTCTCAGGTGACAGGGATAGGACGAGAGGAAATGGCTTCACGTTGCGCCACGGGAAGTTTAGATTGGATGTCAGGAAGAATTCGTTCGTGGAAAGAGTGGTTAGGCACTGGAACAGGCTGCTCAGGGAGGTGGTGGAGTCCCCCTCCCTGGAGGTATTTAAGAGAGGTGTGGAGGTGTGGATGTGGTGCTTAGGGACATTGTTAGCAGTTGGTAGTGTTAGGTGGATGGTTGGACTTAATGATCTTGAAGATCTTTCCAACCTAAATGACTCTGATTCTGTGAGCTTTTTTTTTTTTTTTGCTTCTGGGTGTTCCATCCGAGTGCTGGGACCTCTCTGCACATGCCCAGACACTGCAGCCCCACTCCTTTCACAGCTGGCTCAGTTTTCTTTCGTACAGCAGCCACGATGCTCTCATGCTTTGCCCTATGCCCAGGTATCATTAAAAACCAAGCTGGGCTGCATTGCAGGGTCAAGGCTTTTATTCTGAAAAATTAGAGCAACTAAATGACCCAAGACTTCTTTACCGCAGGATTAATTTCACAGTATTGCTCGGTGCCCTTCTAGAGACTAAATTTAAACGAGAGATATCAGAAAATTCAAAGTATCATACTTAAAACAGTGGAAATGAGGAAAACACTAAGTTAGTATGACTGTGCGCTGGAAGAGAGAATTGGCACGAGCCAAGACTGGCTTGAATTTGGGGCAGTCTGGGTATGATGAGGATGCCCAGCCTGAGAAGGGATGTGGCAGTTCAGCAGACAGCGGGACAAGCTGTGCATCCAACTTCCCGAAATCACAAATCCATGGGATATGTGAGAGCTCACTGCGTTGGTGGTGCAGGTCCACAGCAAGCATGCATCGGAGGACAGGGAACAGCCCCTACTTTAAAATGCCAACAGCTCAGAGACTGCAGATGGAAGACAGAAAAGCACTGAGAGCAGGAGGTGGTGGAGCATCAGCAAGGTATGGGTGGGCAGAGGCAGAAAGCCCAGCTTGCTCCAGAGGGGTTTAGCTTTCTGCAGCCAGCAGGGAGTGAGGAGATGGTGGTGGGATGTGATGGGGACCTTGCCGCTGCCCTCTCCTCTTAGTGGCCTGAAAGAGACTCGATGCCATTTTTATTAAAAATGATTGTTAATGACAAAATTGTGTGGTCAAATGTACTTGGTACCACTCTGTCTCTTCAGATGTCACCAAGCTCCCAAAAACTAGGACACAGGCAGTGAGAGAAGTGCAGCCAAGGCCCGGGGACAGCACATGGTGCCCCCTCCAGATGGGCACAGCACCCGCGCGCAGGGGACGTGTTCCCCGCTCGGAAACAAACACACCCACCAAGCTCTGCTGCGCTGTGCCAGAACTGCTGCCCTGCCACACCATTGAGCTCCGAGTCCAGCGAAGAGGGCAGAGACAAATAATCAGGCTTCATGCGCTGTGCAAGCCTCCACCCCATGCCCGGTGAGCAAACTGCCGTCCTGCAGACCACTGGACACCACAGCTCGCACCGAGCAGCCGTCTGCATGGGCACCGGGGCGCAGTGGTCCCCCCCACGCCTGGCTGGGAGCTGGGCTGCCTCCCTTCGCCGCGGGTGCCAGGATCCCACATGGCGCCAGATGGCAATTCCTCGTGCGTGCATCCTGCACCCTGACAAACACTGAAATAATTATGCAGAGATTGAGAACTGGGCTTCAGAACAGTATCGGGAGTCACGGGACTGCAGCACTAGAGATAACAGGAGATTACATTGCTACTTGAACATAAGCTCTTAATTAAACACTGATATTTCTATCAAGATGGGTCTGGCTCTGCAGCAGCAGACGGACTTTGGGGCTGGGTGCAGCCAGCACAGTTATTTACTGCTGTAGGACTCCACACTTGCACTGGTTATCTGCCCATCAAAAGGTCTTCCTGGCATACAGAAATGTGGTATCAAGGTTATCTTGAGAAATGCTGAGGCTGTTCAGGGAAACTGAGGGTCTCTCTCGGGTATGAGAAGATGGAGTAGATAAGAACTTCACACAGATCTCTCAAAAGTCTCTAAATAAGTTAAATTCTATTGACTTCAGGCTGTATCTGTAATATTCATGTCGAAGCAATACTAATAGAGAAAACAGCACTACTTTGTCCCTGCACGGCCTGCTTCTCATTTGTACAGGGGATAAGTGGACTTTTAGAAATAGCAAAGTCCAGTATTTAGCTCTGATGTTTCACTGTTCCCACAAGGAACACGAAAAACGAGCGTCATAAAAAGGTTGTGAAACTTCTGCCAAGGCAGTCAGTATCTGCAAATCTGTATCTGTTTATCTCACTGGATTTGGAGGTTTTATAACCTCCGAGGTGAAGCACTTACAGTCAGTGGTGTGCTAACAAGGGGCTGGGGAAAGGCTCGTCAAAAGATTCTGAAGACTGCTAATCAAAAACAGACTTGCAGAAATAGTGTTACATTACAGGATGGCATTTTCAGTCTTTTGCCCTGCTATGCAAATACAGCTCTACATGAAAATATGCAGCTCAGGAAATGCGCCTGCAGAGCACTTTTGTTTCTGCATCGGTCCAAGATTAAACACAATTTTGCTGATGGTATACAAAATAAAGTGGAACTGCCAGCAGACTTTGTTACAAGTTTATTCAATGATGGCATTTATTCCCGGTTGTGTTTTCACTTCTTAAAGACTTCAAGGAAGGCTATAAACAGCGTGGTTCTTCACAAAAGAAAACTTACAGTTCTGCAGTGAACGTGAAGATAGGAATTTGACCACATTGTCTAATGCCATATTACTTGGGCACTGCAATGACCAGTGAAATAATAACAGCAAAGGCCAATAGCAGAAACCAACCTTTATTCTTCTCTTTGTGTCTCAGAAACTGCCCATGCCAGCCTCAAAGAAAACTTGTATGGCTGTGCGTTGCAAAACAAGGGCAGAGGACTTCAGTCTGGGGACACTTGGTGGCTTGCAGACACGGCTTGTATTATACCAACAACCTCTTGTGTCCTTCAGCCTGAAATCCCCATTGCCTGAGACAATGGAGACAAATCGCCAAAAAAGGTCCCCAAAAAGCATTTTTCCACCCACAACTGCTACATGATGATGGCTGACTGATCAGCACTGTGAGCTGATTTCACTTGGGCATGAGCAGGCAGCAAGGGCAGGGTAGTCCTTCAGGTCCTTCTCAGGTGGCCAAAACAAGCCGAAGGACGCAAGCTCTTCTTGGTAATACCAACCATGACAGCCTCCCACGTGTCAGCCCCTGGGGACCAGCGCCACTGTGCATGTAAGTGACGCAGAGCCCCAGGAGACCATGCGATGCAGTTCATGCCCACGCTCCAGACAGGGCTCAAGACAAGTCTTCATGTTGACACGGCTACACCAGACCTCCCTCGACCAGCCAGTGTGCTTACGCAGCCTGCACCACAGCCGTTCTCCCTTCTACATTCTCACCTCTGCCAAACAGCAAAGTGCAGGAGCCCACCCAGCATGGCTCCGGAGGGATGTCCAAGACACCCTGCAGGAGTTTGCAGGGAGAGAGGAAACATCCTCAATATCCAGGTGCCTGCAGCTGCTTTGCCCACCAGAGACAGCATGCATGAACAAGTTTCGCAAAGAAAACAAAACCCAGAGAGCAGAGCACGACCCAGGAACTGGCTTGGTCTGGCGGGACCAAGAAAACATGAAGAAATCAAGAAGAAGATGGTCCTGCTGCCTTCCAGTTGGGACAAAACTGACACAGCATCAAGGAAGGTGCCTGAGCCGCACACACCTGTGCCAGGACAGCTGTCACACAAACATCCCAGTGCACAAGGGGGCCAGGTATTTCCCCAGGTATGTCTGCTGAGGGATGGCAGAAACGGGTGTCCAGAAGGACCGGCAGAAGCAGGAAGGGTGGCAATGGCGAGAGGAGATGGGTCAGGAGCTGGAGGCAGGCAGCGGTTTGGGGCTGGGTGGGATGCAGCTGGCGCCCAAGGTGTTTGCATGGGGTCACAAAGCAGCTGAAAACCAGCTGGTGATGAGAACCGCAGCTGACAAGGTGGTGAAGACACACTGGGAGGGAAACATTCCTGCAGCTTCTGGACTTGTTGCCGTGCTCACAGCACCTCAGGGCTGGGTGCGTGCCCCGTGCTACCCCACAGACGAGCCTCCTCCCGCCCGCCCCGTGCACCCCTGCAGCCCCATGGGGTTCCCAGCCACAGCCAGAGCACAGGAATTTGGCAGATTAGTGGGCAGTAATCCTCCCTGCAGGAGCGGAGAATTAACATTCCCCAGCGGCACCCGCGGAGCTGCTGCTGACCTACATCCCAGCTGCCGCGGGACGAGTGTAGTCATCACCTGGCTTGGGCTTGGAGAAGCATCCTCCCATGGTGAGCCAAGCAACGTCCCGCTGCAGCCCTCACGCTGGCTGGGACACGCGGCGGGGATGGGGACGGTGGGCAGGTCAGCGAAGGCACGGGCACATCCTCGCATGGTAGCCCGCCCGCTCACGCCGTCCCGGGCTTCAGGCTTCCTTCACCACCTGCGTGGGGTAGAAAAGCTGCATGAGAAGCAACGCCTGCAGTGAGGGTGGGCGCCACGGAGGGGGAAGGAAAATGGCCAGCAGCATATGGGCTCCCCGAGCGCATCACGCATGGGAAGTCGCTGCGAGCCCCAGGCAGCCAGTGACTCGAGGGACAATGGGAGAGCACGGTGCTGAGGTCACCCTTCTGGGAGCCACTGGTAAATTCCATCAGCCTTTTGAAATTTAAAATAACAAACCCTGTATGTTTTATCTTCAGACTTTAATAACTTTCCAAAGCCCTGCCTTTGGGAATTAAATCTTTAAGCACTTAGGTCTCAGCCCAAATACAATGATTAAACCATAAATATATTTCAGTTTTTTCCTTTTATTATTAGATGATGGAAAAAGAGAAATCCACTTTTGCCTCATCCTGCAAGTTATCACCCTTTCCAGTAACACTCATTCCTGCAGAAATCCCATTCCCTTTAGAACAACTATTTATCTCAGAAAGGGTTTTCATTATCATGCCATTTTGCACCAAAAAAACAAGTTTTAATACTGTTAAGTCAGGATATTTTATGTTTAAGTGGGATGGGCAAACAGATCTTCAAATTATGTTTATCTCATTAGCTTTGACTGATATTGCTCTCAATTTTGGTACAGATTAACAATTAGGATAAAGCTTTTAGGTTATACTCCTTGACTGGAAATAGTGAAGATTCATATAACGTAATTGGCAATAAAACAAAGCATTTAATATCATTATATTTATTATAAAAAGGAGGAAAATTTACCCATTTGCACCTATACTTGAACTGATTTACTATGGTTTTGCCATATATTTTTCACAAAGCCTTCCAATCTGGTCAGGAAGGCAAAACAGTTTCCAAAGAACATTTTAACACAGGCAAAGCACGCTTTTCTTCAGCTTCTGTGCTAGAAGTACCCACAGACCTTTCTGATGAGAAGAAAATACAAAAAAAAATAAGTGCCAGGAGACAGACACTGAGCAATTGCAATTTCTCCCCAAAGAATGAAAGCTTGGCAAAGTTACAGAAAGAAGAAAAAAAACCGATCACTTACTAGAGCCTTGCCCGTGACAAGGAAGGGCCCTGGGAACAGCAAGCACTCGGCACTCCAGCCTGGCTGATCTTTGGCAAGGTGACCCCTCAGACACGAGTGCACTTCCCTGTCACTGAGCGAAGCACTCCATGCGCGTTTATCTCCCAGAGATAAGACAAGAAGCTATGAGGCGCAGGTCATGCCCTGCCAGGGAGGTTGGTGCGTGCCCCGTCTCTTGCTGGTGTTCAAAGCCCCGGGTGCCTCTGCCTTGTGCCGTGCCCCGTTTGGCTGTGCCGGGAAGGCTGCCCAGCACTAGCAGCAGAGACTGCGGCCTGGCTGCCCCAAGGATGGCACGCACCTGATACCTGCACAGCACCGCTGGGTTCCCCAGGCTGGTGTCCCTCCAGCAATGTCTGACTGCGGGACACGTGGGAGTGGGACCTCTCCAGGGGCAGCATCCTGCTCCTCCACCATGGGCTCCAGCCGCAGGAGACATGGCCACCGTGACCACAGGCACCTCTGCAGAGCACCTGTACCTTCCTCAACACAGGCTTCTTCAAAGCATCACGAACATGGCCTTTCCTTAAGCAACAGCTCAAAATATCAAGACATCTCTCTCCCTTTCCAGCTATGTCCCTCCAAAACAGACAGACACACAGTCCTGCACATCTACAAACTCCCCTTCTGCTGTATGTCTCATCTGTGCATGGCGTGACCTCTAGAAAGTCCCAGGTGCTTTCCAGGAGCACCTTCAAAGCCTGAAACACGTTGGGTAAGTAACTGAGGCTATAGAGGAACACAAGATCAGTGCCCTGCCAAATGGCATAAAGCATACGTGTGCCATTACCAAATCACAGAGGTATACCAATATGACATAGACTGTTAACAGGACAAAAAAATGCACAAACTTGCCTGCAAGTACTTGTTTGCAAAAGTCACATTCAGTTCTCAAAGAGCTATCGGATTTGTGCAGAGCTACTGAACTAGCTCTTCTGCAAAGGGAATGAAGCAGGGAAGAGCCAATTCATTGAGTGGTAAGGGCGAGAACATCCAAGAAAAGCAGCATGCCAATACTTATGCAACAGCAAATGCAAAAAAACGTCAAGTAAGAAGGTGCACAAATGCAGAGGAAGATTTGGGAAAAATACAGCAGCAAAGTCACATGCAATAACCGCGATTTGGGCCTTTGCCAAAACTCACAGGAAGAAATGGAAAATGGTTTTGCATGAGAGAGAGTCTCAGCTGTTGATGTATCAGTGATACAGAATAATAATTTACTACAAAACAGTAAGAACAAATACCATGTAAAGGTTGGTAGGAAGTGACTGCCAAAGAGGAGCAGCTGACAGGCGATGAACTGGGTGCTCAGGACTTCCTCAGCATCATGCCAGAAGGGAAAGTAAAATTGCAGTTGAGCAAATTCAAACTGCAATGAGATGTTGCTGCGAGCAGAATGCTCCAATGAGACAATGTGAATCGCCTGGAGGGTGTGAAGAAAAGCAAAAAGAAAGCTGAAATGAAGATAGCTTCAACCTGCCAGGCTTCTTCTGGAATAGCTCCTGAGCTTCTGGAAGGCAACTAGCCTACTCTGAAGCTCACGATGGTGATTCACAAAGCAGCCTCTCAAGCAAACTAAAAACCTGCTAACTCTGAGCAGACCATTTGCTGTGGTTTTCCACAGCTGAACAGCTGTTTCCGCAGCAGAACAGCTGAAAGATGCTCCTGCACTGGGAGGACCAGAACACTGCAGGCAGAACACTCCACCCAGAGAGCAGCCAGTGCCGCAGCAGGCCTGGCGCTGCTGTGCAGGCAGGGGAAGCACCATGGGGGCAAGGCTGCTCCCTGGATGGGCCGTGAGGCTCCCCAGCGTGCCTCATACGGGGGAAGCCCAGCTCTCCTTTGAACCCTCCAGAGATGCTGGCGTGCAGTCCAAGGTTGTGGGACTGTTTCCAGCCAGTCTGGCCGGTTTTGTGAGGGACTTTGCTGGCAATGCCAGAGCTCCTGCCCATGAGTATCAGCCATTTGTCTGAGACTCTGCTTTTGTTTGGACCTTAAAGATGGCAATCTGAAGCAATCCCCTCAGGCCCACTTTGCATCATCTAATTTCCCCACAGATGGTCCCCGCAGGCCCTTTGGAAGCACACGCTGTGCTGCACTCGGGCCACCCACTGCCTCCTGGAGCAGGTAATAGAAGAGCCCAGCACATGCTTCTGGATCTCCCTCCTCCACCCAGCCACGCGCCTCCATAAAACTTGGAGGAACCAACAGGTTAAAACTTACAGAAGACGGACAGAAAAGCAGAAGAAGACCAAACCACACACCCTCACCTCCCACAGGCCATAAAAGGCGTGAGCGGAGAAGTCACTTCACCCACAAGGTAAACAAGCTGAAGGGAAGCCATGGTGAATGGGGGCAAGCCACATTGATCCAAACAGTTTAAACAAAAATACTAAAAAAAGAGCTCACTTCCAGAGTGCTGGAGTTCACCGGGCAAAAGGAAAATGGTTCTTGGTAAGATTTCAGCTGACACTTCTGGACAAGAAAGCATGTGGCTGCCCACAGCCTCAGTCCCAGAAAGCATGCAGAAATGTTTCAGAAGGCCACCTGAGACCCAGCTTGCCACAGAAAGGCACCAGCCTGCTCTGCCTGACTGGCTTATGAGACACAATGGGATCCTGTCACCACCAGTGACATCCAGAGGTACCAATTTGGAGCTGGCATAACAGAGTCCTGCCAGAATCACGGCCAAAAGCTCCTCTGTCCTAGGAAGAGGGAAATAAGCTTGTCTACAACCCAATGAAACTGTAAGTTGAATGCAGGGCCATCCGTAAAACCATGCTTTTAAAGGGCAATGCACCCTAATACAAGCTAGGGTAGATCATGCCTCAAAAAAAACAGTTCATAATACATTCTCTGAATGAAACAACACCCAGTGCTTCATAGTGGTACAGGAACAACTTCAGGATCTGCTAGAAGAGGGCAACAAGGAGTGGGTTATCAAAATATGAGGATGGAGAATCAGCCTTGCAATGTGCTGCCTGCAAAATAGGACCCCAGCATCACCTACAGAGAGCACTACCTTAGAGCACACAACCAGAGAAACTGCGCTGCTCCCAACCAGAAGAAATGTAGAAAATAATCCAGCAGAAGAAAGGTGAAAAATAATCCACAGAATCACAGAATGGTTGAGGTTGGCAGGGACCTCTGGGTACATCTGCTCCAACCCCTGCTCAAGCAGGGCCACCCAGAGCAGGTTACCCAGGACCTTATCCAGAAGGCTTTTGAAGATCTCCAAGGAGGAGACTCCACAACCTCTCTGGGCAACCTGTGCCAGAGCTTGGTCACCTGCACAGTGAAAATGTGAAAACGTGTTTCCTGATGTTCAGGGGGAACCTCCCGTGTTCCAGTGTGTGCCCACTGCCTCTTGTCCTGTCCCTGGGCAACACTGAACAGAGCCTGGCTCCGTACTCTCTGCACCGTCCCTTCAGGTACTTACACACATTGATAAGATTCCCCCAGATCGATGCAGCTTGGGACTGTTCAGCCTCTCCTTGTAGGAGAGGTGCTCCAGTCCCTTGATCATCTTGGTGGCCCTTTGCCAGACTCTTCCCAGTATGTGCAAGTCTCTCCTGTACTGGGGGCCCCAGAACTGGACACAGTACTCCAGGTGCGGCCTCCCAGTGCTGAGGGGCAGGATCACCTCCCTCGACCTGCTGGCAATACTTTGCCTAATGCAGCCAAGAATACTGTTAGCCTTCTTAGAGGCAAAGGCACACTGCTAACTCACGTTCAGCTTGGTGTCCAGCACCACTAACCCTAAGCACTTCCACTGCGCAGCAGTAAAACTACTCAGTATTACAACACTGAGTTTTCACTGCAAGAAAGAGGTATAAACCAGAAGAATGGCTGGTCATGGCACAGGTCAGCCCAGATGTCCACCTCTCTGACAGTGGCCAACAGCACTCACATGCCATGAGCAGGCAAGACCAAGGCAAGGCACACTGTGATACTTTAACCTACGTGTCCTGCTGGGTTCAAGCGACTCATGCGCAGATCAGGATCCAGAGCGGGCACCATTTTTTGAGAGAAGGTACAGTACTGACAATGCTTTTATTAGCATTGTGTTTACCTCTCTGCTTGCTGCTGAGCCCCAGGCTCCTATTCTAATTGAATGCTCTGCTGTGACTCTAAAATCGTTTCCACATTGTAGTGTGGTACGTATATATCGTACCCTGTAGGTATAATTAGTATTTTTCCCCTCAGCATTAGTTTGTTTATTGAAACTGAGTGTCATTTTATCAGCTAGCCACCAAGTTTCATCGTATCCAACTGCAACATTTCACAGTCAGCCTCTGTTTTGCTGCTGTAATTTGTTACTGCCTACCTAGAAATCTGGCAGATGTTTGAGCACTGGCTGCTCCATGCCCAATGACACAGACATACTGGCTGGTAATCCAAGCTAACTCCATGGCCCACTGGTGCTGGGGACACCTCCCTGTGGAGTGCTGAGCATGGGCACACTTGTGACACAGTTCATGGGGTCCCCTCAGTCCTCGCTGCCCTGCTGTGAAAGGGGGTCCTGCTGCATGTGGACACCAGCTGCCCCATGGTCTGTCCTGGCTCCTCCAGATCCCCTTGTTGAGTTTCTGGCTGCCCTGCTCCCTCACGTTTTTGTGAATATCATCCCGACCCAAGTCACCCCTTGCCTGCTGCCTTCTGGCCCTGGCCAAGCCAGTCCTGGGTGCCAGTGGAGAAAGGAGGGAAGAGACAGGGCTGCCTCTTATCCCCTCTCCCCAGTACAAATCCTCACCTTTGGCCCATTCCTGCCTCCCCCGCCACCATGACCAGACCCTCCCCAGAGGTTCTGCCACCTCCCAACAGCAGCTCCATCCCCTCCCCACCCCACTAAACACTTCCTTTTAGCCCAGGGCTCACGTGTTGCCTCTCCTCCCCACATCTTCTCCCATCTCCTCTCCCCTCCTCTTCTCAGTGATGAGGGGGCTCCTAATGTCCTAAGCCTGATAGTATCTTCTCGAGCAAGGAGCTCATGGGCATGTGGCCAGGGAGTTCACATGGCTGTGGTGCCAACCTGGCACTTGCTCTCAGAGGAGGGCATTTGCACTGGGGTTGGAACCTGGGCCCACAGCAGCCCAAGGGTGGATGAGCCAAAGATGCTGGAGTAGCTGCCAAGTCCTGAGGATGCTGGTTGTCACCACCAGGACAAGAAACATCTTGACCTCCAGGTCTTACAATCCCAGATCCTTGAGGCTTTGTATGGGCATAGCCCCAAGTCCTCCCACAGCTGCTCCTCCTCCACTGCCCCATCCTCCTCTTGGGCCAGACTCAAGCCAGCCCCAGGGCTGCTGGGGATGCAGTCCAGTTTCACAGGGCCTAAGGGCTCAAGAATACAACCATCAGTCCAAGGTAACCAGACAATGATGGGAGCATCCTCCCAAATCAGCACCCAAACTCCAGTCTTCCAGGTAGTTTGGGATCATGTGCACACCCAGCCTTCGTCCTCTATTGATTTCTGTTGAGGACAGGTTCACCAGGAACCACTGGCCAGGACTTGCTCCCTCCCACAGCTGGGAACATCTGCATGATCTGTGCCATGTGGTTGGCAGACCAAGCTCCAAGGCCTGCGTGCTGGCAGGGGTCAGCAGGCTTGTCCTCTCCACACAGATCTCCACCACAGCTGAACTGTGTTCTTTGCAGGGCTCTGCAGGAGGGTCTGGAGGAAGACTAGGGAGAGCCCTCAAAGGAAACCTGGGAGAATGTCTGGAAGATCTCTGAAGAGGTTTTTGAGGAGTCACTAGAATTCACAGTGACCAAGTGGAACATCTGGGACCTAATCTGTTCCCAAGGAGATGACTTCTGTGTTTTTACAACCACCACTCTGGACAAAAAGAGCTGCACGCCCATGGAAAGCCAAGGTCCACAAGAGCTAGATGAAGATCTCATCTAAGACACACACCAGGGCAGTAAAGCATGAGACACCTCCTAGGGAAACCATTCCCGCAGGAGGAGGAAGAGAGCTTCCCCATGGCTGAGGAAGAACTTGTCAGTCTGGAGGACTGAAGAAAACCACAATGGAGAAGACAGGCAGCATGGGCCCATGGGATGCTTGTTTCCTACGGAGAGTGGGATAAAGGGCCTACCAAAGAGATGTGACACCACTCTGCAGCTTCTCACACCAGGAGGGAGACATGGCAGCTGCAGTGCAGTTGTGGTCCTGACCAGCCTGGCCTTCATCTTCCAGTGGGATGGCACCTCTTGCTCTGCACCTTCTGCCCAGGCAGCTCCATGTCACTTCTCCTCCATGCAAAAGTCTCTCCTCCTTGTCATGCACACTGCATGTCCAGCATTCACCTCAAGGGCACTAAGACCCTTGAGGGAGGTTGGGAGACTGATTGATGCCTCACGTGCCTGTGACAGGGGGTCCCGCAACCATTAACAGCAAGCATCATGGGTTGCATTTCAGCCCCGCAAGCAACAGGCTGAACCCCACACCTGGGAGCACCACAGTCAAGTGCCATTGTGTAGCCACAGGTTCATGGAATAATTTCATTTAGAAGAAGTCTCTGGATGTCATGTCATTGGATCCAACCCCAGCTCTGAGCAATGTGAGATAATCCTGCTTTAAGCTTTGGAGAATGGACCCAATGCCTTGGTGAGATGAGAAGACCCACAAACACCTGGAGGGCCCTGTGGGTACTAGGCCTTTTCAGATGCATGTCAATAGAAAAGGCTGAGACTCCATGGGCTACAAAGAACACAGAAATCCACTCCTGACAGCTGGAGACCACCCCAAGCTCCCCATCCATGCCTCTTCCACTGCCAGATGCAGCACCCATATGAAATGGGAAGTCGAGATGTCCGAAGTGGTATCAGCATCACACCACTCTCACAACATCCTGGAGCACCTGCTGGTCAGACACAGGGCCTCGGAAGGACTTTTTTTTTCTCCCAGGCCTATCACTTCTGCAGTATTATGCCACTCTTAGAAGCCCCTAAGATGCCTCCAGGTTGATGGAGGAAAGTGGTCTGGTGTGCTGATGTTCTTTGGTGGGCATGCCAGATACCTCCCATGGGGCCAGCAGGCAGGTCTTGCTTACAAGCTCAGGGAACAGCTGATTCCAGCCATGGGCTCAGGAAGTAACTCTTCTTGAGTGCTGGTCACCTTCCTCTGCAGCACTGAGCACGGCCCCTTGCCTGGCTCCTCTGGGCCATTTCAGGTCAATGATTCCCCACTTTGCAGCACCAGGAATCCAGCTGTGTCCTTGATCTCTCCAACACTCTACCCTATGGCAGTTTTGTTTTTCTAGTTTTCAGTCATTTGAAGCATAGATATTCTAAGGAAATGTCCTAGAGCTTCAAGCGCAACAGGAACTGCTATATTTCAACTGCTATTTCTTAACTTTAGAAAAAATTCTTTTTACTGTATCTTGGTTCCATTGTTTGCAAACATACGTCTACTTCTGCCTGAAGAACTTTGTCCCTCAGAAGTATTACAAGTTATTGCAGATAGTTTTTGGACTCACAGCATTTGAAGAACTCAGCACTTTCTTCTCAGGACATCCTTCACAGGTGTCTCTGAAGAGTTCAAGTTATAGGATGTCAGAGGCATTTCTTTCCCGCTTAGTATAAGGATGCCTGTGAGGGGTCTCACCAGCACCCTGTGCTCTGCACACTTAGATATCACCAGCTGCCACAATGCACCTAGGTCTGAGAGAAGGACCCATGCTTGGGAGAAGAGAGTCAATGGAGGTGTCCGTACCCAGGGATATTTTCCCAACAGAGTTTTTGCAAGGTTCTTGATGTCTACCAATACTGCCCTTTTTCTACCTTATCCACATAGTCTCTTGTTTGGAAGGCCAGATAAGAGATTCTGGCCTTGCAGAAACGATCCGCAGCTGGGGACTTGAAAAAGGAAACCCCTCCATCTGCTCTGCTGCCCTGAACTGTCACAATAGTGCTGGATGTGAGAAATTGTTTTGCTCCAGCTCTTACACACACTCTCCAGCAAAGCCTAGATCTCAGGAGCAGAACATCTCCAGCGTGGACTTTGCGAGACAGAGGAAAAAAGGCACAAGGGGTGAGCACAAGCTGCCAGCTCTTCTGTCCTCCAAATGAGCCTATACACAGCTGTGCTGCTCTTCCTCCACCTTCCCCCTACACGGCCCCAGAAGGGTTATTGCAGCAAAGAACACAGACTGCATCACCTCCTGGCTGTGTCTTGTGTAGCTGTGGGGCCTTCAGTTCTGTCCACTGGGTCATCCAGCAATCTGGGCTCTCTGCCACCACACAGTGCATTGTGACACACGGCTGAGCTTCCATCTGAACTCTTTACTGTGAACCGAGTCTATGTTCAAGAATAAGAAAACAAAACTTTTCTATTTATAAGCCTAAACACATGCTGCCCTGTGCTCCTCAACTACCAGCATGCAATGCCATGCACATCAGGCACATGAGGGAACAGAGGACACATGGCAGCTCCGCATTTGCTCCGGCAAGATCATGGAGCAGAACCTCCTGGAAATTATGCTAAGGCACATGGAAAACAAAGAGGTGACTGGTGACAGCCAACATGACTTTACTAAGGGCAAATCATGCCTGACAAATTTGCGCCTTCTACAACAGCATTGCTGGATAAGGGAAGAGCACCTGAAGTCACCTACCCGGACTTGTGCAAAGCATTTGACACTGTCCCACACAATATCCTTGTCTGTGGATGCCTTGGACTGCTCAGCAGATAAGGAATTGGCTGGATGGTCACACTCAAAAAGTTGCAGTCAACGGCTCAGGTGGAGACCAGTGACGAGTGATGTTCCTCAGGGGTCAGTATTGGGTCCAGCGTTACTTAACATCTGTCGGTGACATGGCATCTGTCAGCTCAACAGCAAGTCTCTGTCCTGCTGGGTGGCCAGTCCCCTGCCTGGGTGTGTTTTCTCTTCCTCTCTCTGCAGCTGGAAATCCAATGCAAGTCCATCCCTGGTCCCAAAACTCCTGTCTGCTCTGAAGAGCAAAGAGAACTGTGTGCCTTTGCTAGCGAGAGAGATTTGGGTTTGCAAGCTGTGCCCCAAGCAGGAGTGCAGGAGGAGCGGTGGGTGCAGGTTCAGAGCACCTGGTGGTACCATCCACACTTGCAGGAAAGAGCTGGCTCTGACTCTGGTCCCCAGCGTGGAAAACAATAACCCTTGATCCCAAAGTGTACCATATCTACTGCAGAGTTACCTCCTTGCCAACTCTCTGTACATGCACAATATTGTCTTTCACACAGGGCACAGCAGGAACCGCTGAGCAGTTCCAGCAGGAGACCTGTTTTAGGTACACCCTGCAAACACAGTGAAGCACACACCCCACCACAGCAGAGGACCCGGCAGCTGCTCCACCACGTCCTGTCCCATCCCACCGCCCATGCCTCGCTCCCTGGGTGCAGAGCAGCTCCGGCACCCACTGCCCGCTAGCCAGCGGCTCTGCAGCACACCTGCTGCAAACATGGAGCAGAGGGACAGTGAAGGAGGCAGGAGCACGGCCCTCCCACGCGACAGACTGAGAGCAGACCCAGGCACTGAGCTTCCCTGTGAACCCTGAGGCTCTGCCCCTGCTGTCAAGTCCCAACAGCCCCCAGACGCTTCACCAGCCAACTGCCACCCCCAGGCATTCTGGCACTCTCCTACCCGCTGAGTCCTGAACGCCACTGGGGCTCCGAGCCCTCCTTCCCCACCCGCAGCACACAGCAGTGCACCCCGGCTCCCCATCCTACCAGACATGCCCCCACCACCTGCCCCCCACCACGCGGCTAGCCCCATGCACCCAGTACATGACACCAGAAGACTCATCCCCAAACAGCACTCCTCTGACGATTACAAACCTTCTCCGATTTCTATCCTAAATATACCCACCTTCCCTTTCATTTGTAACCACACTGTCCTCCATTCTCAGCAGATCTTTTCTCTCCTTGGTGTTTACCCCAGTGCATTCACCTGATCCACATCCAGGCACCATTTTGCATAAGCGAGTTCTCCTGGTGTCCTCCCAGGACAAGGGCTGTCCATTTCTCTTATTTTTCAGGGGATTTGCTCTAATTTGACTTCCACAGAGGTTGCCAGAGCTGTACGGTGGGCCCCCACATTCCACCAGATCCTCCCATGCCTAGCATAGCAATGCTAACACTCCTCTGAGCTGAAAGGTTTGAGGGTGGTCACCCCACACCCCCCTGTCCTGGATGGCTGTCCCAAGCTGTCCACCTCCATCATTTCCTAAAGGTTAGCTCCTGTTTCACAGCAGAAACTCTTGGCCCCCCAGCGCACAGCCTCATGCACCTCTTCTTCTCTGTCTCTCTGCTCAGTGGGGCAGTCCCAGCCACCAGTGATGCTTCTCATCTCGGCATCCTCAGCAAATTTCATCAGCACCTGCTGCTTTGTGGGCAGAGGCCATTAATTAAAAAATGCAGGGTGCATCCCTAGAGAAATTCTACTGGTTGCTTCTCCCCAGCCTGACACCCTCTCCAACATGGCCAGTTTCCTGCTCTTCCACCTTCAAGGACCACTAACACCCCCAGCAGCCCTTGCAGCCCACCAGCCAGCATGCCTGCCTCTGCCCCAGCACCCTCCTGACTCGCAGCATCCCCGCCATGTTGCACTCCAGTCCTGCCATGTGCCAGGGACCACTCTCTAGCCCAGAGGCCCAGTGGCACCAAACAATTGACTGCGGCAGCCAACCTCCTCCCTGCCTGCCGGTCTCCTGGCAGACCACGGCTGTGCAAGGGGCTGTGTTCACCACCATGCGGAGTGGGCGGTGGTGAGGCAGAGCTCAAGCTCCTGCTCCATTTGTTAGTCCAAACACAACTGCATCCACAGTGTCATGCAGCCCACAGCCACCTTCCAGCTGCCTCCACTGCCCTGCAGAGACCAGCTCCACCAAAACCACGGCAGATGCTGGCGTGAATTCCGGCCAGTACCCCCAGCTGCCTGTATCCTGCTCTGTGCCAGCCATGGGGTCTGTCCTCCACCATCCAGGACACGGCCAAGCGGCCAAAGCCCACATAGAAACACGAGAAGGAAAACACAGCTTGGTGTCAGAAGCTCCAGTTCCGTGCAAGATCTGGCTCCGTGGAGCCGAGCTGCCCTGGAGCTGGCCCTTGGCTCCATCTCCAGAATAACATGGGCTCTGCTGCCAAGGAAAGCAGGACTCTCCTCTGGACGCATGACTCTGAACAGAGCCCAGGTGTGGCCAGAACGTCAGGGGTCCCGAGGCGCTTCCCAGCACCCCACCGATCACGCTGTGGGCCCTGTGTTATCAAGGCAACACGCGACAGCCCAAGCCCTGACCCTGGGACAGTGCACAGGGCTCTCCTGCCACAAGAAAAGCCTGGAAAGAGCCATGAGGAGGACAACCAAGTCACACAAAACAGCATGAACTGGGACAGCATTTTTAGAGCAGGTCAAACTTGTACTTTTAAAATAATTTGGGGGTGAAAATAGACAGGTCTCCATCCTGGAGGTTAGGTATCACTTCTTTCAGGAACTGTACTACAAAGGATGCACGCGGGGTCCTACAAACCCCCCAGCCCTGGCTCCTGGGGCTTACACAAACCGACCTCCCAGCATGGGCTGCCCAGCTGGGGAGGGAAATGCCCTTGTTTGTGTCACTGCCTCCCGTCCCCATCTCAAGGATGCTGCACCCCGACACCATCACTCTGCCATGCACTAGCTGCACAGCAGCCAACCACGTCCCCTGCCCAGGAGGTGATGAGAGGAGTTCAGGGGGGCTGGCACACAGGAGCCACAGCGGGGACCCCCTTCCCTCCTCTCTGCCATGGTCCCATGCACCCCAAGCTCCCCACATCTTTACCCCCTTTTCCTCCCCATGAAAGCTCTCCAGACAGTTCCCCCCACACTGCCCAACCCTCCCACTCCCAGTTTTTCTGCCATTTTCACACCTGTCCAGCAGACCTGAGAAGCCCATCCTCTCCTGCCTGGCCCCAGCTCCGGGGGTCCCCTGGCAACTCTGTCACCGTCGGACCCTCACCAGTCCCCCGCTTCCCCTCCTGGTCCTCCCAGCACCTTGCTTCCCAAGGAGTCTGCAGCATGTCCACTTTTCTCAACACACACACCCCCTCCAAACTTCTCCCTCCCCAGCTGCTTCCTGCCCTGCCCAGTAGGCTGCCAGTGGAGACAGAGGTTTGCTTTGCACCAGCCAGGAGAAAACAGTAGATTTGGTTTTGCCAGGTGTTTTTTGATGTCCACGAGAAACAGAAGCAAAATTCACAACACAAAATACCAAGAATAGCTTGTGCAGGCATGCAGCCCTACCAATGAAATGCAACAGTCCCATCTCTTCTGGCTCAGCCACTGAGGATGGGGACGGACCCCCATCCTGGTGCACTTGTCACTAGCAGTTATTCTCAGCAGCAGCACATATAGCTACAAAGCTGCCATTTAACATGCCCTGGTGGCTCCCGAAGAAGCACTGCAGGAACACGGTGTCAGACTACGATTAGCCGTAACTGTTTTACTTGCTGCTGCTTCAGCAGTTTATAGGCTCCCAGGTTAAAGGCTCATTCAGCAGTGCTCTCACTGACACCGCTCCAACTCGTCCTCTGCAAGCTGGATTGGAAATGTTCTGAAATTAATAATTAAACAAGATCTCAAAGGTATGCCAATAAATAGCGAAATGCTGAAAAGTCTCCCAGGTGCAGATTGCTTGATGCAAAAATCAAAGCATTTCACAACACAAAAGAGGTTTAATTCTCAATTGCCGTATTACAGCCAAGTGCTCCTGCTTGCCATCATTGCCATTTCACTATTGCACAAGAGAAAATCATGTTTCCTACAGAAGCTGCAAGCAGTGCAAAAGGAGTTTATCACAGGAATGTTTTCCAAGTCTAACAGCTAAGCCCAACACCACCAAATTTCTGCTTCCATCCATCACACTGGGAATCTGACGCTCACTTTCAGACAGAGGAGACCATGCAGCTACCCACTTATACCGGTTCCCCATTAACTCCTGCAAAGGTAGATTTACATCTATACGTGTAGACCAGATCACATGTATTTTCACAGCCCACCAGCTGCTGGTCTGTAAAACTGTGGCTGTTTGCCCAGGTGGGATTATGGTCCCCAAACAGGGACAAACAAACTTGGAGGACACGCTGAGCATTTGGCTCGTTCAAATATGGGGGTTCACAAGAAATGCAGCTTTTCTCCGTCAGCAATCAATCGTGGCCTTTATTTTTTTTTTTTTAGTGCTTTGATTTCTTTGATTTCTTAAGCGATTGCCGTATTTCAAAACACCACGCTGTTCTCCTGCAGCGCCGATGCGGCCACTGGCCCGTCCCCGCGCCCCCGGCCCTGCAGGTTGCTCCCGTCCCGGTCCGGCGCGGAGCGCTCCGCCAGCCCGAAGCCGCCGTTATCCCAGTCTCGGGGGACAGCGGAGGGTGGCAGCGGGAGGCCCCGCCCCGCCGAGGTACAGCGCTCGGCCCAGGACAGCCGGATGCGGTCCCCGGGCAGCGGCGCCGCACCGGGAACCACGCCCCCCGCCCGGCGGGGCGCCGAGCTCGGAGCCGGGGCCGCTCGGGCT